>JBBEEQ010000007.1:1410783-1697618 GCA_037950945.1 Hypolimnas misippus
TTGGACTACTAGTTAACCCAAATAAAACTCAGGTGTTGATTATCGGTAGTCCTAAGTTAATTTCACGTATCTCTTTTTCGGATCTCCCGGCAGTACACTTTAATGGTGTTCACATACCGTTCAGTGCTAAAGCCAGGAATTTAGGAATTACCTTTGACCAATATCTTTCGTGGGAACCTCAAATAAATGAAATAAGCAGGAAAATGTTTACAGCTGTTGGCTCTCTTCGAAGATTAAGCAACTTTCTACCCATTCCTACTAAAATTATGTTAGCACAATCACTCCTACTACCAATTCTTGATTATGCGGATGCATGTTATCTTGACTTAAAAGAGGAGCAAATTAATAAACTTGAGCGTCTCCAAAATCTTTGTATTCGCTTCATATTTGGTCAACGTAAATATGATCATCTGAATTTCGTAAAAAGCTCAAGTGGCTCCCAATTCGGCTTCGCAGAAATACTCATATTCTTCATCTTCTTTACTGTATTCTGTTCAATCCATCTTCTCCTCCCTACCTTAAAGAACGCTTTATATTCTTAAGTTCTTCTCATGCTCACGCTCTTCGATCTGAAGAGAATTTATTATTAAAAATTCCTCCGCATTCGTCGTCGTTCTACACAAATTCATTTACTGTCCAATCTAGTCGGTTATGGAACACTCTTCCACTAGAAGCAAGACGTGCATCATCTTTTACTTCTTTTAAAAATATAATGATAAGATGAGTTTTTAGCGAGAGTAAGAAAATTAAAACTAAAAGGCTGTGATATTGGATTTACTTCTAATAATAACTATATTTACTTCAATGATCACTTGACAAGTTCCAATAAAGCGCTCCTGCAATCTGTGAAAAAAGCGGCTAAAGAAAAGGGATACAGATTCGTATGGGTTAAGAACTGTTCTATAATGGCGCGGCGAAATGACTCTAGCTCTGTATTGTATTTTACCGACTGTAATGATTTAAAAAAAATTGTTTATTCTATTGATGCATAAGTGCCTAATTAAGATATTTTTTATTATATTTTATTTGCATATTGATAGACACGGTGATGTTTATTTGTATTTGTTATTTTATAATAAGGTTTGTGTTTGTTTACCATATTATTTTTTTAACCAATCGAGATTACACTGGTAGACTTTGTTAATCAATGTTAAAGGTCTTATGATTTTAATTTTAAACTGTGATTTTTATATTTTTATGTGTTATAACATTTTACCACGATCAATATGAATCTTAATATATTTTACCAAAATGTTCGTGGATTGCGAACTAAAACCAATGCTTTTTTTAGGAACTGAATCCAGGAAGATTATGACATTATTTGTCTTAGTGAAACCTGGCTTCATGGTGATATTTTTAATTAGGAAGTTTTTGACTCGCGCTACAGCGTATACAGAAGCGATAGAGACTACATTGCGCATGGTAGTAAAATGGGTGGTGGTGTTTTAATTGCTGTAAAATCTCACCTATTAATAAGATCAACCGCCTCTCTCTCTGCTAAATTCTGCAGCTGATGTAGTTGGGGTTTCTATGCCTCTGTCTTTGGAGCCATCCTCTGCATTACTTTATATACACTGTTGTTATGCACCTCATGGTAAAAACCATTATGCAGCTTTGTGTGAATATTTTGAATTGGTTTCCAAAGACCTTCTATCAATTCCTAATGATATAATTCTAATTGTAGGCGATTTTGATGTTTCTACAGCGTCTTGGGTTCATGATGGATTATTTATGAAATTATCAAACTGCTGTGATGACGATATATTTATCAATGCTTTATATAATTTTCTTAATTTTAATAATCTTAAACAATTCAACTGCGTTCCTAATAAGGATGATAGGTATCTCGATTTAATTATTAGCAATAGTGAGTGTCAAATATCTAAAATTTCTCCGTTAGTAGCTGAAGATAATTATCATCCTGCTTTGAATGTAAGGATTAATGTTACCACATCGAAGATTCTTTGTAGTGCCAGTCGCGTTATACGCTTATTTAGACAAGCGGATTATGAAGCTATTAACAAGGCTTTAGAAAATATTGATTGGTAAGACTTATTAAATGACACTGATATATCTTCTTCAGTTGATATATTTTATCAAACTATTAATACTGTTATTACAGACTGAATCCCGATAAAAACTATTAAATACGATAATAGATATCCATTTTGGTATTCCAAATCTTTAATTAAAGTCATAGCCGAAAAACTTAAGTATCATCGCAAATGGAAATCATATGGCAGGTTATATGATTACGATACATTCAGTATACTACGTGAGCGTCAAAAGAGAGCACAAGTCACCTGTTACGACGATTATATTGCTGCATCCGAAAGAAAAATTAAAAGTAATAGCAAGTTTTTTTGGAGTTTTGTGAAGTCAAAACAAACAACAAATGGTATTCCCTATACCCTAACTTACGGAAGTATGACTGTTAGTGGAGGCACAGATTTTTGCGACACCTTTAATGAATATTTCAGTTCGGTTTTCACCACGTCGAATGCTGGAGGTTCAAACAGTCACCCAAAAGCTTTGTCTTTTAATAGCTTAAATATAGGATCAATAAGCATTTCACTACAAGCTGTTAAGAAATACCTCAAAAAGCTTGATGTTAATAAAGGTTATGGGCCAGATGGTTTGCCTCCTATATTTTTAAAAGAATGCTCTGAAACTATTGCTATGCCCCTTTATTTATTATTTAACAAATCCTTAAACTCGGGTGAAATGCCTGCGCTGTGAAACCGCTCATACGTTGTTCCCATATTGAAGTCTGGTGACAAACACGTCGTCCAAAATTACAGGCCCATATCTAAGCTTTGCACAATAGCAAAACTCTTTGAAAAAATAATATATGATAGCATCTACCCTATGCTGAGACCTTTGATTATTAAAGAACAGCATGGCTTTATTGATAAAAGATCTACGGAAACTAATGTGACAGAATTAATCCACCGCGTCATTACCAGTATGGACAGGGGATACCAGGTAGACGTTGTAAATACCGACTTCTCCAAAGCCTTCGAAAAAATTTCACATTTTATTCTCATTCGTAAATTGGCAGAGGTCGGTATACACGGTGATCTGCTTCGTTGGCTCTCTTCCTATTTATTAAATCGAAGTCAGGTGGTTGCGGTAAGAGGTTACTGCTCCTCATTTGTTCCGATTTCCTCAGGTGTTCCTCAGGGCTCTCACCTCGGACCATTACTATTCAATTTATTTATTAACGATATCCAGAGCGTCATCAAACACTCGACTACACTTTTGTATGCTGATGATATGAAAATATTTCTCGAAGTTGAATCACAATCTGACTGTTTGTATCTACAAGAAGACCTCAATAGATTATTTCAATATTGCTGTGATAACCAGCTACTTCTTAACATTGATAAATGCAATGTAATATCTTTTTCGAGAAAACCGATAGAATTCAGCTATCACTTAAATGGTATAAGTCTAAGACGGGTGTCGGAGGTGAGGGATTTGGGGATATAGCTCGACAGTAACCTCACATTTAATGCACATATCAACCATGCTGTTGCAAAGGCTTATCGGGTGCTTGGATTTGTTCTCAGGATTGGCAAAGACTTCAGAGGCTTAGAAACTTTAAGTATTTTATATAATGCATATGTTCGTCCAATTCTCGAGTATGGGTCCGTGATCTGGAATCCTCAATATAATATCTACACTGACAAGTTAGAGAAAGTTAAAAAAAAAATTGTTAAACATCTCGAGTTTAAAGTAAAACAAAGTGCTTCCTATTCTTGTTCCTATAATTTATCACCTTTGGCTGACAGACGCATATTGAGAGATCAGGTTTTCTTATTTAAAGTTGTAAGGAATCTAGTTGACTCCCCTTACCTTTTATACAACATAAATTTTAAATGTCCCAGACTAAGTTCTCGCCACCAGTTTTTATTTCATGTACCTTCTACAAGAACCAAATTCACACAAAACAGTTTTATATTCCGATCTTGTAGGAACTATAACAAATATTTTTCTAGTGTTGACTTATTTGTAACCTCTCTAAATTGTTTTAAAAAATTAATTATAAATGTTTTAGATAATCGTAATTAGAGTTACTTTTAAAGAGGATGAAATTTGATGTATTTTTACTAATTTATTATTGTTAACATTATTTTATTTTAATTAAATGCTTTTCTCTTCAGTTTTTATATTAGGTTAGACTAGTTAATTAATATATTTAATTAAATTCATATCATTGTATTCAAATTGCTCTAATTCTGTATTATTTTGTAAGTGGAAACTTAATTGGTATCTGTATTATCTTTTTCAATCATATATTTGTGTATTATGTTACTGTTTGTTTCCCAAATAAAATAAATAAATAAACAATTGATTGTCTACTACGACTCATTCGGTATAGTTACTGGTAGTTTTGTAGCTTAAAATAATAAAGCAACTAATCTTCTACACAAAAATAGCAAAAATAATAAAAAATGGGGACACAAAACAAAAATAAAGGGGCAATCGACTAAAAATCTGTAATTTTTATAAAATGAATTCAAAGGCCAATAACTTGAGAAGGGTTAGGTTTAGGATATAGGGTTCCTAGTCAAATCGGTTTGGAATGATGGAACCTATCCTCTCCTAAAGGATTTCGGTCGACTTAATCTGTATCCCTGATACGTCGATATCTGAGTGACGTATATTATGTAACTACCGGGATATAGGTGTTAATGGTTGGAATATTTAATTCCAGGTGAGCCAATAGAATCTGAATTTATTGAAGATTTGACAGTTGATACCGAGGCAATCGTGGCATCTGATAATCATGAATCTCGAATTGACGCCGAGCCGGTGACGTTGTCGGAGGCGATGCAGCCGCTGCTTAATGCAACGTCAACAATGCCTTCGGCGACCACGGCTACGGTTACGACTGAGACAGAAGAGACAACAGTCGCCGAGTTAGATGAGGTAACGTTGGAAATTTTGGGAGTGGATCCTTCAGTATCTAAATCCAGCGGGAAAAATATACAAAAGGATTTAGCAATACGATATGCACATATTGCTACATCGGTTTTGGATAAGGATTTACGTAAAGCACTTCTAGGAAAGTATTTACCACCCGGCAACTGTGTTCTGAGTGATGCACCTGTTTTAAACCCTGAAATTAAAGCTGCATTGACCGATATCGTGATTAAGAGGGATAAAGCGATTTTTGATAAACAAAAACAGACTGCATCTGCAATATCCTCCGTTAGTGAGGCAATTACCATATTATTATCTAAAGAAGAAAAGGATCCCGTATTATTAAAAATATTAATGGATACGGGTAGAATGTTGTGTGACACACAATATAACGACTCCATAACGAGACGTAATTTTATTCTAGCAGTTCTTAAGAAAGAACTTAAAAATCAATTACAGCAAACGAAAGTTGACAAATTTTTGTTTAGCGAGGAATTACCAGAAACATTAAAAGCTGCAAAAGCTATTAACAAATCAGGATCAGAATTAAAATCGACACCTCAACAAAACAGGTGCCGAAAAAATTAAAATCGGCTCCTTCAAAAAACTGGAAAGGTCCACCCCCGAGTCGCAGGCCGCCGCAAGCATCATCATCGGAGACACCGAGGACCAGAGAGCCTGCGCCGATAAAGCCTCAGCGCTCGCAGTTGTCGAGACCGTTGCAGCAGACGCACTTCAGCAGCCGCCGCTAGATTTGGTACGCTACGCTGGTAAATTATCTCATTTTTATGAGCAATGGTCACAGATAACATCTGATGCAACTGTTCTTTCTTGGATAACTATACAGAGATAGAAATTATTCAATTCGATCAAGCTATTAATAACTTATTAATAATAGGCGCTATTTCATAATGTAATCCAGTGTGTAATCCAATGTGAAGGGCAGTACATATCTAGAACTTTTTTAATACCAAAATCAAATGGTGAACCGAGATTAATTTTAAATTTAAAAAATCTGAATAAATTCATTGAGACAAAACATTTTAAGTTAGAGGACTTACGTACTACTATAAAATTAATATCTAAAGATTGTTTTATCAGTACTATAGATCTAAAAGATGCGTATTTTCTACATCAGCTTACCACCTGAAAAAAGAATAAAAATTAAAAGTGAATTATTAAAATTTCGGCTACTTAACCGGTGTAAAATTCGTGAATTTGCACGTCTTATAGGATTACTATCGTCTGCTTGTCCAGCGGTGGAATATGGTTGGTTATATACCAAACAATTCGAACACTGCAAATTTCTTAAGTTAAAATCCGATAATGATTATGAAAAATATATGTGCATACCAAGTTCATTGCAATCAGATTTCGAATCGTGGATAAAAGTTATTGACCATTCAGTTAATACAATTAAATTTGATGAATATTAGTATAGATAACACCACTGCAATATCATACGTAAACCGTATGGGCGGGGTACAATTTCCTCACCTCACAAATATTACTAAAGAATTATGGCAATGGTGTGAGCAACGGAATTTATTTGTATTTGTATCATATATTCGTTCAGCGGATAACGATGTTGCAGACAGTGAGTCGAGAAAAACTCATCCTGACATAGAGTGGGAACTGTCTAATTATGCTTTTCAAAAAATAATAGGCAATTTTGGTACTCCTAATATAGACCTTTTTGCTAGTAGAATCAACAAAAAGTGTCAAAAATATATTTCATGGCATAAGGATCCAGACGCTTACGCTATAAACGCCTTTTCAATTAATTGGTCTGGTTATTTTTACTACGGTTTCCCGCCCTTCCCGCCCGCCATTAAGAAAAATCATCTTCGATAAGGCTAGAGGCATACTTGTAGTACCTTTATGGCCAACAGAGCCATGGGACCCACTCTTCTATAAAATTTTAGAAGGTAGAACACTTGTTATGCATCCAACTAAAGAGTTTATTCTCTCCCATTCCAGAACCCGCCAAATACATCGGCAGACTACCCTGGTGGCAGGTATATTATCCGGGAATCTTTATTGAAAAAGGGCATGTCAACCTCCACCATAGACGTCATGCTTGCTTTGAAATAAAACTATTTTAAACGGATTTAAATCGCGTATAATTATTTTTATCATACCGACGTTTCGAGCACTTTGCAGCGTTCGTGGTCACGGGTAGACTAAGGTGACATTTGTCTATTTGAGATTTTAGAAAATAGTATTTACAACTACCGCCAACGGTTTCTTAAATGATATCTTGAATAACGTTCCGGTTGCACGCAGAAGGCACTAACTGTATCTTTTGGTCTGGCAGTCTGTTGGACTTGGGATTTTAAATTTTTAATAAGTGGATCCCAGGTGTTTGAAAGTCTCCAACCATCTTCTCTATTGAAGTTCGGATGTTTTTGAATTTCAATAGCCTCGCGTATCATTCTAGGAATGAATCTGTGTTCTCTAGCGAGGATCTGTGGTTTATCAAATCGGATAAAATCCACCAATCGGATAAATGAAGGATACCAATCAAGTGCACAGTACAGTACTTTAAATACTTACCGTTCTTCTTTGGCTCTTATCTTTGGACGTCAGATAGGTGAAGATGATCGCATTAAACGGTTTCTCAAAGGAGTATTCCGTTTACGGCCCTCGTTACCCAAGTATGACTATACATGGGATACGTCAATAGTATTGGATGTTCTAACTACTTGGTTTCCAAATGAAACCCTTTCATTAGAAAAAGTTACAAAAAAAAATTAATAACATTACTCGCCTTGATTACGGCGCACAGAGTACAAACATTTTCAAAAATTCTAATTAAAAATATTGACATTCTTACAAACAAAATTTCAATAAAAATTTCTGATCTGATTAAAACATCTAAACCTGGAGCTCCACAGCCTAGGCTTATTCTTCCCTATTTTGAAAACAAACCGCATATTTGCCCCGCAAAAGTACTTTGTTCGTACCTGAAATTAACAAAAAACTTACGAACACGTGAATTACTATTTATTAGCCTGAAAAAACCTTATAAATCGGTATCTTCACAAAACTTAAGCAGGTGGATTAAAGATACATTAGCCTTATGTGGAATCGATGTTTCAAAATTTTCCGCCCACAGTACTAGACATGCTAGTACATCAAAAGCGAACAGTTTAGGTATAAATTTAGATACCATTCGAAAAACTGCTGGATGGTCAGATAATTCAAAATCTTTCGCCAGATTTTATAATAGAATTATTTCTAATGAATACAATAGCCATGAATTTGCATCTTCAATAATCAATTCTTGATTAATATTGGCTCATATATAATGAATACAAATATTATTATTATTTTTGTTATGATTATGTTGTCATTACAGATAATGATTAAAGAATATTTCCAAGCATAACTATTCTTTTATTTGATATTTTACAATAATCTCTCAAGATCTACATGTGTAAATTACTAATCTCTAGGACGAGGCACAAGTATAATTAGTGATTAAACGAACTTACCTGTAAGTGAAGTTCTATCATAATTATACGAAGGGCCTCGTCCGAAGAGATTAGTAACCCACCCACCCATTTACTTACCAGTTCAAACCCTTATAATAAAATATCATTTGAGTTGCATAATAACTTTAAACTTAATGAGGTATTGACGGCAAGTCGACATCGAGGAAAACTGACCTACCCTCAAAAAAAAAAAAGACGTGCGTGATTGGCGACATTGTATGTGGAACTATGTACATGTGTAAATTACTAATCTCTTCGGACGAGGACCTTCGTATAATTATGATAGAACTTCACTTACAGGTAAGTTCGTTTAACCACTAATAACTTATAGAGAAAAATATGTTTACATACATAAATAAAATTATATACTATAAGATAACAATTGTTTTTTAACTTTTATGCTATGTATCTTTTTTTTATGCATTAAAATGAGATATTTGAATAAGTAAATGTAACCCATATATTATTATAAGAATGAAACTAAACTTTTAAGTATTATATTCTTCTTCTTCTTCTTGCCCTGGTCCCACTTTATGTGGGGTCGGCACAACATGTTCTTCTCTTCCATTCCTTCCTATCAGCCGTCATCTCAACACTCACTCCTTTCTTACTCATGTCACCTTTTACGCAATCCATCCATCTTTTCTTTGGTCTACCTCGAGTAATATAACCGTCCACAGTCATATCTAGCACTCTTCTTGTCACGTGGCATTCATCCCTCCTCATAACATGCCCATACCACGCTAATCTATTACTCATCAACTTATCTGTTACTGGAGTCACTTTTAGACTGCCTCTGACATGCTCATTTCGTACTTTATCCATTCTAGTCACTCCACACATCCATCTCAACATTCGCATCTCCGCCGTATGTACTCTCTTTTCATCCATCCCTTTCGTTGCCCAGCACTCAGATCCATACATCACGACAGGTCTTATTATTGTTTTATAAATTTTCCCCTTAATTTTAAGGGGCATTCGTGGGTCGCAGGTTATTCCTGTGACCTGTCGCCATTTCATCCATCCCGCATTTATTCTATTTTTCACATCCCGGTCAACATCGCCATCGTTTTGGATCAAAGATCCAAGATAACGAAAAGCGGAGCAGACTGTAAGGGATACACCATCTAAGGCAATAGAGGAAAGACTGGATGTGCCACCAAAATCGCAGAACAGGTGCTCCGTTTTGGTTTTGCTGATCTTTAGTCCGACACTCTCCAGTTTATCCTGCCATTTTTCCAGTCTGCTCTGGACCTCCGACGCATTTTCTCCAACAAGTACAATGTCGTCGGCAAACAGCATACACCAGGGTGCCTCCTCCTGTATGTCCGCAGTCAATGCATCCATTACCAAGAGGAACAAATAAGGGCTTAAAGCCGATCCCTGATGTAAGCCCACAGCCACATTGAACTTGTCGGTTACTCCAGCCTCGGAACGGACATGAGTATTCGCTCTTTCATACATGGCACGCACAAGTTGCACGTACTTCCCAGGCACTCCTTTCTCTTTCATAGCCCACCATAGAACCTCACGGGGTACCCTATCATATGCCTTCTCTAGGTCAACAAACACCATATGCAGGTTTCTGTGTGCTCTCCTGTATTTTTCACAGAGTTGGCGCAATGCGAATATGGCGTCCGTTGTTCCACGCCCGGGCATGAACCCAAATTGGTTCTGTGATATCTCACTCTCTTCTCTCATTCGTCTTTCTATCACCTTCTCCCAAATTTTCATACTATGTGACATAAGCTTAATTCCTCTATAGTTGTTACAGTTTTGTACATCACCCTTGTTTTTAAAAATGGGTATCAGTGTACTGTTACACCATTCCTCCGGGATCGCCTCCTCTTGTAACAACTTGTTGAAGAATAAACTTAACCACCTCCATCCATCCACTTTTAAAACCTTCCACGCCTCGGCTGGAATTCCGTCTGGTCCAACCGCTTTACCGTTCTTCATACCTTGCACAGCTATTTTAACCTCGTCCATAGTAATTGCTTTCACTACATCCATGTTTACTGGTATTCTAGGTAGGACACCATTCCAATCATTTTCTTCATTCATCAACTTTTCAAAATATTCCTTCCAACGATCTTTAATTTCGCTATCATTCGTCAAAACCTTTCCTTTCTCATCTTTCATACATTTAATATGTATTACGTCTCTTGCATTCTTTTCTCTTGCTTTCGCCAGTCTATACAAATCTTTCTGTCCATGCGGGCTTTCCAATGACCGGTACAGGTTTTCTTGTACTTTAGCCCTTGCCATCGAGACAGCTCGTTTTGCAGTCTTCTTACATTCCATATACATCTTCTTCTTTATTTCTTTCATATCATCACTCATATCATTATCACTCTTCCATTCCTTAAAAGCACTTTTCTTTTCTTTCAGAACCTTTTGCACTTCTTCATTCCACCACCATGTTTCTTTATCTATGTTTCCCTTACCTTTGGTTTGTCCAAAGACATCCTTCGCCACACATCTTATACAAGTAGCCATTTCATTCCAACATTCATTCACTGATTTATCGTCCATATGGTCTATCATTTCAATAATTTTAGTCGACAGTCTTTCTTTAAATTCTTTCGCATAGTCATTTTTTCCTGACAAATACCATCTAGTTTTGGGTGGGGGTTTGATCTTGTTTTTAGTGGATAGAACTGCTATTTTTAATTCTATTACAAGCACTCTGTGTTGGGAGACTAGAGGTTCACCGGGTATTACTTTGCAATTTTTTACTATATTAATTCTATTTCGTTTAATTAAAAAGTAATCTATTTGCGTTTTGTGTTGACCACTTTGATATGTGATTAAATGTTGGTCTTTTTTTCAAAATATGTATTTATTATTGCAAGGTCAAAAGCTAGGGCTGCTTGCAATAAACTTTCTCCCTCCTGGTTTCGATTACCAAAACCCCACCCCCCGTGCACTCTTTCATATCTTTCATTCATTTTTCCCACATGCCCATTAAAATCACCACCTATAAAAATTTCTTCGCATTCAGGTATATCAATCATCACCGCATCAAAATCCTCCCAAAACTTATCTTTCATCTCATCGTCACATCCAGACTGCGGTGCATACACACTAACCACATTCAAAAACAAATTTCCTACTAACAACTTTACGACTATCAATCTATCATTTATCCTTTTCACATCGATTACACATTTCTTCATCTCACTATCAAGTACTACTCCCACACCATTCTTCTTACCATCCCCCCCGCAATAGTAAAATTTATAACCCGCTCCAATTTCTCTCGCCTTAATACCCTTCCACTTCGTTTCTTGCAGACAAGCAACATTTATTCTTCTTCTTTCTAACACATCGGTTAGTTCACGTACTCTTCCAGTCATAGTCCCAACATTCCAACTAACCATCCTTAATCTTACTTCCCGGACTTGCTTCTTACGTTGCACCCGTCCCTGATGCAACAACCCTAGTCCATTTACCACGGGCGCCGGGTGCTGCGCCTGCGCGTCGCCTGGGGGGTACGCCCTAGCATTGTCGCGATCTGATAGTCCTAAGTACATGTTGTAGAGGACTTGGCAAATTGTTTTACGACCGGCCGCCTGCCTGACGTCAACCCTCCTTGGGAATGCTGTTGTTGTGTCTAGGCGATGATAGGTAACACCCCTGTCATCTCCTTTGTGGCCATCTACGTTGCCTTGCTGCCTCGCCACTGGAAGTGGTCTGCTTAATACCGAGGCAAGAAAGAGGAAAGAGAAAGGAAAGTCTTTAGTATTTTACAATAAAGATACTCGGAGTTTTGATAGGAAAATGGTAAAAAGGGATACTACTGACTCGGATAAAAGGGGGTGGATTCAGTAGAAGCTCGGGAAGCCGGGGTCGCGTACCCGTGCACTATACCTTCACTGTCGGACAGGCAGTTGAGGCTAGTACCCCTGGCTATAGATACAGCCTTGGCTAAATTTATTAGGTACCCCTTAAAAATGCATATTTATTTAATATGCATATTTAATCGATGAAAAATCGGAAGAAAACTTCTTCAATGCTGGCTGCTGGCTTGTCCGAAGAGGTTGGAAAGCCAATAAGCGCTCGTACAGTTAGACGAAGACTTGGCGAAGCCGGCCTAAAAGGATGCAAAGCTAGGAAGAAGCCCTGGCTTTCGAGACAAACAAAAGAAAACGTCTTGAGTGGGCTCTACGGTACCAACATTATACCGAGGAAGATTGGTCCAATGTGTTGTGGTCTGACGAGTCAAACTTAGAGGTAAGTTAAAATTACTCTTTTAATTATGAAAAATAGTGAGGACTGACTTATGTCTCTTAAATCTTGAAGGTTATGATCATTTAAATAAACCTTATTTTTTCTTTCTTTAATAGGTATTTGGAACACCAGGTGTGACCTTCGTGAGGCGACGTGTAGGTGAGGGATACCATCCAGATTGCGTCGTACCAACAGTGAAGCACGGCGGAGGAAATATAATGATCTGGGGGTGCATGGCTACCGACAGGGTTGGCAAAATGTTCGTTTGCGAAGGTCGCATGAACAGGTCGAAAAGTACATAGAAGTACTAGAGACTGCGCTTGCGTCTTCGCTAACGAATATATTCCAACAAGACAATGCACCTTGTTATAAATCAGCGAATACAATGCGCTGGTTTACTGACAACAACATTGTTTGGTTGGATTGGCCTGCACAGTCCCCAGATCTTAACCCAATCGAGCATCTTTGGGGTCTTTTGAATCAAAGAGCACAGCATTACATCGAAAACGGCATTAAAAAATGCGTTGGTGCAAGAATGGCATGCCATTACAAGGCATGACTGCACTAAACTTGTTCGGAGCATGCCTCATAGAATTGCAGCAGTGATTAAGTCTAAAGGTGGACCAACTAGATTTTAAGTTTTTTTTGTTTATTTTTATATGTTATTAATATTAATAAATCGCTTTGAAAAGTAAAAGTTGTTTTGATCTATAATTGTAAGGTTTTTCTGGGGTGCCTAATACTTTTGGCCAAGGCGTATATCAAAAAATCACCAAGTTACATTTTATAAACAACATTAAATTTTAATCTTATTTACTGAGGAATTAAACTTAATGAATACTATGCTAACATAATGTTCAACACCGCGACTGAAAAATGTAACAAAATGTTAAGTTAAGGCCGGGTAGATACAAGATGCCGGCCATCAACCATTTATGATTTCGTGTATTATACACGTAGAGGACCGAAACTAACACCGAATTAAACAAAAGAAACCACGCTCTGCTACCAAATGTTTGATCTGCAGTTCCCGGAGTAAATTAAATCAATGCGAAGTAATAAAAATACATACAATAAGATAATGTGTAATGGTTTACCTTTACAGTAGAACCGCCGCCCGGGCCCGGGATCTCTTTTCTTGCGTTTGTTGCGTTTTTGTGGTGTTTTGGTGTAATATGTCGATATTTATATATATGCCAGACATTATCCCTTGAGATGATGAGCATAACAAAAAAAACGGTTACCGACCGAACAGAACCTTTTAAAAGGCAGGGAAGCCAAATGTCATAGACAAAACATTACCTTTTTAAAATGATATCATATCAAATATTACTAAACACTATTTCTTTCAAAAGAATGAATATTTTTGTGAATGTAAACTGTATTGTTATAAATGTACTGTGACGCAACAGTAAGTATACCTACTTTACTAAAAATATCCCGTAGGGAGTCTCGAGCTCCTAGATTATAAATACCACAAACAGCTCTTTTTGTAAGATAAACACAATATTAATATCTGCGGCACTACCCATAGCATCAATCCATACGACATGATACTATGAAAATAACCAAAATATACTAATCGAGCTGTATCAACATCGGTTAGTTGACAAACTTTTCTAACCGCGTACAACGCGGAGCTGAGTCTTACCGTAAGAGATAACAAATGGGAGTACCATTGAAGTTTCATATCCAAAGTTATTCCTAAAAATACCGTTGTATCAGTAACATCAAGGATCTCATTATTTAATATAAAACTATAAGTTTGCTGTTTAACATTAGGCAAGGTAAATATTATACATTTCGTTTTCTTAGCATTTAGGACCAGATTATTAGATGTAAACCAATGTTGTATCAATGATAATGCATTATTTACATCGTCATAATTAGTTTTATTTCTGTTAACTTTAAAAATAAGCGAAGTATCATCAGCAAACAATACAATGTCACAAATACTTTTAACATAAAACGGATGATCATTGATGTATAATAAAAATAGAAAACGACCCAGAATTGAACCCTGTGGAACACTCCTCTTTAGGACAGATCCAGAAGACTTTATTCCATTTATAGTAACATGTTGAAGTCCCTGTGTCAAGTATGAAGCAATGAGATCAAGAGCTTTACCTTTCACATCGTAATATTTAAGTTTATATAAAAGCGTTTCGTGTTCTAGGCAGTAAAACCCCTTAGACAAATCACAGAATACACCAATAGCATTCTGTGATTTCTCCCACGCATTATATATGTATGTATATGTTTGAGTAGTGCTATTCCTGCACTTGAAGTCGAGCGACCTTTAGTGAAACCGTATTGTTCACCATGAAAAATACTGTTTACATTAAAATAAACAAGCAGTTGATTTAAAATTAGTTTTTCAAATATTCTACTTAGGGATGGTAATATATAAATAGTTCTATAGTTACCAGGATCACATTTGGTACCCTTTTTAAAAAGTTGTAAAACTTTACTACATTTTAATAAATCTGGAAATGAACCCGTGTTAAGACATTTGTTAAATATACAAGCTAAATAGGGAGCAATGCCGAGACATTGTGACTCTAACCAAAATTCTAACTCAGCTTATCGGATACCATGACTATAGTTTAATTATTTAATGATTTATTTATATTTTTTGTGATATTCTATTTTTATGCTCTATGTTAGTGTCACACTGTTGCTGCTTGGCTGTAATATTGCTGCATAAATCAAATAATGCTGAATGTTCCTGCATTTTTAACTTTGAAGTCTCATACAAGTCGCTTATCGATGTTAACGGCTGTTTTAAATTTTCAATTTTAAATTGCAGTTGCTGTGTTACTATCATAAGTTTTTCTATTTAATTGCAATTTTTCAGTATATGATTTTAAATTATTTTTTAAAAACTGGTCAAGTGCGAGTAGGACTCGCGCACCGAGGGTTCCGTACAAACTTGTAGAAATATATACATATAGACCAACCCACCTACGCTTCGAAAATATAACTATGTAAATGGTGTTTTTACTTATAGCCAAAGTGCACATTTGCGATAAAAATTGTCATCAAAGGGCACACCAACGGATGCGACGTCTCAGCCCTCTATAAACTCAAACCATTTCTAGCCGCTTTAGCCGTGTCAGCTAGAAATAATAGGTATATAAATAAAAACTTTTTGAAAAAACAAACCGACACTGAAACAAGTAAACTAAAAAATAAATATTTTCTACCACATTTTGAATTCGGTGCCAGGTAAAACATTCGAAGTCGGCGCCATGTAAAACCTCTTACGTGTTATTTACTGGCACCGACTTCAAAATGTTGTAGAAAACATTTATTTTATGCCTCTTACATCATTTGTATCTCGTAGGTTCGTTTTTGAGTCGGTTTAATTTAAAAAAAAAAAATTTCACACTTTTGAGTTACGAATATAGTAAGATTAAGTGATTTACCTAAGTTACAATAGCCTAATGCCAATTGTTCATTGCCGTCAACAATATATATCTTTTCCCGATGCAGGGCTGTTAATTATTAAGGAGTTCTCCCGGTGTTGCATCATCAACTCCACTTCACCATATACATTGTAACGAGCGTAAATTATTTAGCATTTTTATCGAAATAAACGAATCGCAAGCCGTGAAATACTTGTTATTGAGTACTTTTGGTGGCCATCTGTGGTCTTCATCATCAGTTCCATTTCACCAAAAGTGACTTTCTGAAGGTAAATACATAAGTCACTATCAAAAATACCTAAATCGGTATAGGTGTGCCTATAATATTTGAGGAGTTCCCTCAATTTCTCTAAGATTCCACCATCAGATCCTGACCTGAAAACAATGGGACCACTTTGGAAATATACCCTTTCAAACAAAAAAAAAAATTGAAAATCGCTCTACAAATGGCAGCGTAATCGGCGAACAAACAAAATAAAAAAATAAATAAATAAACCGGTCGAATTGAGAACGCTCCTTTTTTTTGAAGACGCTTAATAATAATCAATTATTATACACATATGGACGCTGATAAGCAATACTGTGTTAAGCCACACGAACGTCATTTTGAGAAAATGACGTCTAAAGATGACAAACCTATTCTTAACAAATATGTTTGAAGAAGTATATATCCATCTTTTCTTTTATTTTTTGATAAAAGGTATTGTAGCAATTTGCACCTGGTGTGGTGGCCCATGCCACATTGGGACAGACGCGAAGTCCAACGATGTAATCGATAAATAAGGAACTAGACAATAGCAAGTACAATGCACGCACGTACCTTGGACTGCTACTGCCCTCGATGATCCACACCTCTGTCACGATGGTACAGGGATTTTCGGTTAGAAAAAAACGGTTTTCTATTTTGAGGCGCTCGCGCGAGGTCAGTGTCTCTTTTCCAAGTGACAGGTGTCAATTTTTTGCATTCGCTCCAAAGTTTTGACAAATACGGCGTGCATGACAGCCGATAGCTGTGTTGCTATTATACTAAATGCATTACATATCGATTGTTATGATACAACTGCGTTAAAATTACGATAATGAAACATTCCGCCCACCAAAATGCCTATGGTATTTTCTGGTTATATCAACAAAAGAAAAAAGAATACTAAAAGTAAAAATTATGCGATTAAACTTAACTATATGCTTAACTACGGTTGAAAATAATAGAAACAATTAGTCCTCGATTGGTAAGGGGCAGAGCTTCACCAATGGTCGTTGAATTTGATTGTTGTTAGAAGTTCTTACCACTGCAATTCGTGTTATTCCGTCAGCACCAGATATAAGATCGGTGACTCTACCTATAGACCAGTGTAAAGGAATACGATTCTCGTCTTTGATAATTACCATCGAACCTATTTTTAACGGTTTAGAATCCTTGGTCCATTTAGACCGTTGTGTAAGTGAATTTAAATATTCGTGTTTCCATCTAGACCAAAAATAATTGTAACAACTGCCAACGATGAAGCCGATTAATATTAATACCTGAGAGATCTTCATCGGGAACAGCCGTTAGAGGCTCTAAGGTAAGAAAATGTCCTGGCGTTAAGACTGAAAGATCATTGGGATCAGAACTAATAGAGCACAGCGGCCTTAAATTTAGAACAGCTTCAATTTGAATAAGAAGCGTAGAAAGTTCTTTGAATGTTAAAACCTGATCACCAACGACTCGAAGCAAGTGAGACTTAGCAGGTTTAATTTGTATTTCCCATACACCTCCAAAATGTGGAGCGCCCGGTGGATTAAATTTAAATTCGATATTTTCTGCATTAGAAGCGTGTTGCATTAGAGACCATAATTGATTTCTAGCACCGACTAAATTAGTACCACAATCCGCGTGAATTGTGTTACATCGTCCGCGGCGTCCTACAAAGCGTCTTCATGCTGCGATGAAACCTTCCGCGGGCTGGGTCGAATCTACTTCCAAATGGACAGCTTTAGTGGTTAGACAGACGAATAAACATAAATAGGCCTTATCGATCTTAGCTCCGCGATAAAAACCAGTTTAATACGGAACGGTCCACCGCAATCAACTCCTACTTTAGAAAATGGTTTTACTTGATTGACTCGATAGGATGATAAGTCGCTCATAAACGGTTGTAGGGGCTGAGGATGGAGTCGATAACACTGAATACACTTTGAGAGATGATGACGAATAGTACGCTTTGCTGAGATAATCCAAAATTGTTGCAATAACAAAAAATGAGTTGTATTTTGTTATGTGAGCAGTTTAATAATCGAGCGGTTGCATCCGCTACACCGTGTCAGTCGGAATATATAGCTCCTGCGCAACAAACGTATCTCATATTTATCACCCGAAATAACAGTGGCGACTAGCGAGCTTTTCTTGTGCAACAGGAAAATGTCTAAAGTCTCAGTTGGATTATTAAGCGTGTTTAATCACGAGACGCAAGAATGGTGTTTATACAAAGATCGTTTAGAACAATGGTTTCTTGCCAACGACATCGACGATATGGCGGACAAAAGTGGCGCGAAACGGCGTGCTATATTGTTAAGTAGTTTTTTTTTTTTTTTTTACGCCGTCAAGTACTTCTTGCGTGGCAAGAATTTTTAAATAAGGTAGTCATTGAAAATTTTTATTTTTATTTTGTACTGCTATTTATATTTTTTGCGGCGTTATCTGTCTTTTCTTTTTCTTTTTTCCTTTAGGGTCGTTCTTTTCCCTTTGTCATATTTCTTTGATTTTACTTTTTGTATAAGATTCATTTTTACAATTTCCTTATAACTAACTATATACATATTGATTACATTTGTTTAAAACTACCTTATACTATTTACAATTATACCCTTGCCGACGGCTTCGAGGTTGCAGAGGTTGCTACAGAGCGCTTTTAATAAATAACGTTTGTTTAAATTCTAAATAATTCCAAGTAAAATATTAAAATAATTTACAATTAACATTGAATTAAAATAATTAAAATAATAAATTATTAAATTAGTTAAAATGTAATATAAAATATAAATTAATAAATTATGTCAAAACGTTAAAATACAGTTAAAATAGTAAGTCAATTAAGAAAAATATAAAATAATAAAATAATAAATAATGAGATTCACCTTGTTTTATTTCGCTCTGTAGCAATTTTTGCCGTCTTGAGGCAGAACCGCTCCAGATACGGCCTGGAGTGCTTATCAGACATTAGGTCTGCGATCGTCTCTTCCGTTAGTTTTTTGCCAGTACTTAATTCCAGGTCGTATCTGTCTCGGTCGTGCCTCGGGCATTCGAACAGTAGGTGTTTGATGTCCTCTGCAACCTCGGGGTCGCACACGCAGCCAGCACTATCTCTTAATTTAAACCTGTGGAGATAGGCGGCAAAACCGCCGTGGCCCGTCAGCACTTGCGCCCATATAGACATCTTGTCCAGGAACCTCAGGGCCCGATAAGCGCGCCATACATCCGGGAAGAACATGCGGGTGACCTCGGCCGTGGTTCCACCGGTGTACCTCTTGTTCCACCGCCGGACCACGTCCTCTCTCACACGTCGTTTGACGTATGAGATTGGACACCTGGCATACGCTGGGGCGACCCTGGACTGAGCCGCCAGCCTCGCCAACTCGTCGGCGCGCTCATTGCCGGGGATCCCGACGTGAGCCTTCACCCAGAAGAACTGGAGGGTTTTACCCCTCCCCTGCAACTCCCTAATATTCCTACGAATATGGGTAGCGAGGGGATGGTGCGTATCCGGGTTCCGGATCAAATCGAGCGAGGACCGGGAGTTGCTGAGCACAGCCGCACAGTCGAAGCCCCTCGCGACGACCAGGTCCGTAGCCCTGGCTATCGCGAGCAGCTCCGCCTGAAAGACGGTGCACACCGACTCCAGTCTCAGCCGCTTTGTCCGGATCTCGGCCCCATCCTGCCAGTAGAAATATGCCGCCCCGACCCCGTCATACGATTTACTACCGTCTGTGTAAATCAGATGAGCGGGGAGCTGCAGCTGCGCCACAGTTTCGGGGAGCATATTCTCCAGACACCGGTATTCAACCTCTGGCTCACTGGCGGGGTGGGGGGGCCTTGATAAAGGCCTCACGCTCCTCCAGTTCGTGGCATTCCAGCTCATCGATCGGGCGTCCCCGTTTGCACTCAAACAGCCGGGCCACCTCCCAGACTCGAAGATCGAGTGGGAGGAGACCCGCCAGCGGGAGCGCTGCATTGATATTGATATGACAGACGCGTTGGCGCAATGGTCACTGCAACTGACTAAAGCGCTAACGGTCGCGGGTTCGATCCCCGCTCACGGCAAACGTGTGTATTGGGCATACAGATGTTTGTCGTGGTCTGGGTGTTTGTGTTAGTGTTGTTAGTGTTTCCGGACCCCCGACACAAGGTCATGAGATCTTAATGGGGGCCGTTGAGTGTGATGTGTTATTTATTTATTTATTATTATTATTTATTATTTATTGAGCGACACCGTACGATGTGACTTAGCGATCTTCTGTGCGAAGCCCCTCTGGACGGTCGCAAAGGTTTTTCGCACAGAGATCTTCTCGGCGGCCTTCGCCCAGGAGCTCGCGCCGTACAGAATAGTCGGTTCGACTACTGCGGAGTATATCGTCCGGATGATCTCCGGACACAAGCCCCATTCCACCCGAGCCATCGTCGACAGTTTCCTGCACAAGTCCGTTGCCTTACGACAAGCGTAGGCAACGTGACTGTTGAAGGTCAGTTTACTGTCGACGATGACTCCGAGGATCTTGAGATCGGTCACCATCGAGATGTCAACGCCGCCCAGCTGCATAACCGGAGTGTCATACTTAAGCTTACGCGTGACTATCATCGCCTGGGTCTTTTCGGCGGAAAAGTGTAGCTTATTTATGACACCCCAGTCTCGTGCACAAGCCAGGGCGGCATTGGCATCCCGCTGGATCCCGAGCGCCGTGTGCCCGGAGAACACCAAAACGATATCATCCGCAAATGCCTGCACGTACGCGCCCAGCCTATCCAGGTCGTCCAGGAGGGGGTCCAGCAGCATGTTCCAGAACAGAAGCCCACCGATGGAACCTTGGACACAGCCTTTGGTCTGTGTCCTCCGCACTGTTCTTCCCGCATGCACAGCAACGCTCCGGTCCCGGAAGTAATCCTCGACAAGACGTCTAAGGTTTACGGGGATACCCTTTTCCATCATTCTGCACTTTATGGCTGGCCACCACGCGTTGTCGAACGCCCCCTCGATGTCAAGAGAGACCACGAGGGCGGTCTCCTTCCTGTGGAGGATCCCTCTGACGTGCTGCATCTGGTCATACAGCGTATCCTCCGTGCTCCGCTGCGGTGTAAAGCCCTACTGCCTGGGATTGGACCTGGGCAAGACGTGCCATCGGATTTGACGACACAGAACTTTCTCTAGGATCTTGCCCATGATTGAAAGCAGTCCAATCCAGTCTGGACGCGCTGGTTTCCTGAGCACCACGACAGAAGTCTCCTTCCACGGCGCTGGGAAGCACGCCAGGCCAAGGCACCGGTTCAGGATGGCCAGGAACAGCGCGATTTCCGCATATATGGCGTGGCAGCATATATCACTGGTAAATCCATCCTGACCCGGCGCCTTTTTAGGATTGAAGCTGTGCAGCGTCCGGACCAACTCCGCCCTGGTGATCGGGGGATCGTCGGTGTCGTCAGGCATACGTACGCCGACCAGGTCCGCTCGGCTTCGGATGACGGCGTGGACCTCAGAGTCCGTACGGTCATCGTCATCGGCGAAGAATGTCCTGGCCAGCAACGCCGCCGACTGGTCCGGGCTCTGCACAACTCCGTCCTCCACGAGGAGCTGATCCTCGCGGTGACCTGTCGCCCTTCTCAGCACCCGATAGATACCGCCCCACATGGATTCCCTCTCTTGCGTCGAGGTGAACTCCTTCCAACTCTCCGTCTGGGCGCCGACAACCCTCCGCTCGTACTCCTCCTTAGCGCTCAGGTAGTCGTCAACCACATACTGTCTGCGATGCGGCGCCGCACACCGGATTCTGCGGCGTTTCGTGTTTACATCGCGCCGCAGCCTTTCAAGCTCGTCGTTCCACCAGGGAAAGCGCTTTTTGATTCGAGGTGGTATGTGTGGAGGTATGGCTTTGCCACTCGCTTCCTCCACGCACTGAATGTATTTTAAAACCACCTCTTCGAGTTGGCCCTTGTCCTGGATGGTCTGGACTGACTCCGGGGTGAGACCCTGGACGGCCAACTCGCGGCGCATTTCCTCGGTGAAACGACCCCAATTAGCTTTCCGGGTGTTGAAGCGTCTAGTATTCCACCGGGCGTTACCCCCCGGGGGCACCCTGAGGCCTAGAACTACACGTATTGCCCTGTGATCCGAGCTGGTCACGGAGTCGTCCACTCACGGACACTTCTCAACAATCCGTGGGTGCAGACGGTAACATCGACATAGCTCGTGTACCTTCTGCCCCCACGGACTGTATCGAAGGTGGGGACGACTCCTCTGTTCAATACGTGCAGCTCCAGGTCGTCAAAGAACCCCCTCAGGGCTTCGCCCCTGGTGTCCTCCTCAACGCTCCCCCACCACGGACTCCATGCATTCCAATCGCCACCCACAAGGATCCTGTTGGTGCCGACGCAAAATCAAAATCAAAATCAAAAAATACTTTATTCAAGTAGGCTTTTAAAAGCACTTTTGAATCGTCAAAATAAACAAAAAGTACTTAAATTAAGGAAAAGCTACCACCGGTTCGGAATGTAGATTCTACCGAGAAGAACCGGCAAGAAACTCGATAGGTACTCTTTTAAAATTGTGCTATTAAGTATATTTTAAAAATTACAAATGTTTATATTAAACATCCTGTATGAAATTCATCTATACTAAATCCATGCATTATTATCATCTATATAATCTTGTACAGAATAATATGCTTTAGCTATTAAAGAATTTTTAATATACAATTTAGACTTATTGATTGACAACTGTAAAAATTTCTTTGGTATTTTGTTATAAAAACGGACACCTTGCCCCAGAAAGGAAACATTTACTTTGCGAAGTCGAAAGCTTGGTGTTATGAGTTTATCCTTTCTTCTTGTGTTAATACAATGCGAGTCACTATTTCTCTCAAAACAATCAATATTAGTATGGATATGTATAATATTGTTATAAATATACTGTGACGCAACCGTTAGTATACCTACTTTACTAAAAACATCTCGAAGGGATTCCCGAGCTCCTAAATTATAAATACTACGAATAGCTCTTTTTTGCAAAATAAAAACTGTATTAACATCTGAAGCGCTACCCCATAGCATCAAACCATAGGAGATGATACTATGAAAATAACCGAAATATACTAATCGAGCTGTATCAACGTCGGTTAGTTGACGAACTTTCCTAACCGCGTATGCTGCGGAGCTGAGTCTTCCCGTGAGAGATGACAAATGGGAATTCCACTGAAGCTTCGTATCCAAGGTTATTCCCAGGAATACTGTTGTGTCACTTACATCAAGGATCTCATTATTCAATATCAAATTATAATTAGGTTGTTTAACGTTAGGTAAAGTAAATACCACACATTTCGTTTTTTTGGCATTTGAAACTAGATTATTAGTTGTAAACCAACCATGTATCAGTGATAATGCATTGTTTACATATTCATAATTAGTTATATTTCTGTCAACTTTGAAAATAAGTGAAGTATCGTCAGCAAACGATACAATATCACAAACACCTCTAACATAGAATGGAAGATCGTTGATGTATATTAAAAATAATAAAGGACCTAAAATTGATCCCTGTGGAACACCCATTTTTAAGACAGATCCAGATGACTTAATTCCATTTATAGAAACATGTTGAACTCTCTGAGACAGATACGAAGCAATAAGATCAAGAGCCTTCCCTTTAACTCCGTAATATTCTAGCTTACATAATAGCGTTTCATGTTCCACACAGTCAAATGCTTTAGATAAATCACAAAATACACCAATAGCATTCTGTGATTTCTCCCAAGCGTCATATATGTGTTTAAGTAGCGCCATGCCTGCATCCGTTGTAGAACGACCTTTGGTAAAACCGTATTGTTCTCTATGAAAAATACCATTTACATTACAATGAATAAGGATTTGATTTAAAATAATTTTTTCAAAAAATTTACTTAAGGAAGGTTGTATAGAAATGGGCCTATAATTGCTAGGCTCATCTTTGTTTCCATTTTTAAAAAGTGGTAATACTTTGCTACATTTTAATAGATCTGGAAATGAACCTGTATCAAGACATTTATTAAAAATGAACGCTATATGTGGAGCAATGTCATGGATGATACTATTAATTAATTTTACCGAAATACCCCAAAGATCATTTGTTTTTTTAATATTAAGAGTTTTAAACGTATTTATAACATCTATTCGAGTAACTTGCTTGAAAGAGAATTCAATATTACATTTGGATACATGATTTACAAGTAATTGAGTTGCAGCTGATGAAGATGATTCGATGATGACGCGTCCCATGAAGTCCCGTATCTGCGCCAGGTACGGCTCGATGTCCTCCGTGCCTTCGAGATACACAGAGACAACCGCCACGGTCCAGTCACCCGCCTTAAGGACGGCCGCCACGATGTTCTCAGTGACGATCTGGGGGTTCACATGAACCTCCAAATCGTCATGGAAGACCATGACTGCCGCTTTGACGGGTTTGGTCCTAGCGGCTTCCCTCTGTATAACTCTAACGCCACGGAAGTTTCCGACCCGCCCCTTAGCGCCGACATAGGGCTCCTGGACCAGTGCGACACCAACCTTATCCTTGTGGGCGGCCATGACCAACTCCTGAGTCGCTAGGCGGGCGCGCTGGAGGTTCGCTTGACAAACCACAAAGCGTCCCTCACATTCCTGACCAACTGCGGTGCCCTTAGCAATAGTTAACCGAGGAGCGCGCGATACCATCCCACTTTCGCCGGACGGGGCAGTCGCCGCTGAAGGCATTATGTCCCGTTTCCTGTAGCCCGGCCCGGTCGCAGTTCCTGCAAACAGGGGCCCTTCCATCCACTCGAGCGGGGCA
The DNA here is from genome assembly GCA_037950945.1 of Hypolimnas misippus. Taxonomy (NCBI): domain Eukaryota; kingdom Metazoa; phylum Arthropoda; class Insecta; order Lepidoptera; family Nymphalidae; genus Hypolimnas; species Hypolimnas misippus. The sequence continues at coordinate 1,435,915 of JBBEEQ010000007.1, forward strand.
CTCCTTACGGTCGTGTCCCCCCCCACAGTGGCTGCAAAGGTCCACCGTTTCTTTGCAGTGTCTGCGGCCATGGCCGTACCCCAAGCAACGGGTACACTGCACCAGCGGCGACTGATCCTCGGCAGTCAGGCCCTGTATATCGATATATACAGTCCCCGCCTCAGTCAGCCTACGCCATACCTGAGGCGAGACCTGTAATACCACGAGGGCCTGGTGGGGGTTTCGCGCCTTTCTTCGGTAAACTTCATCTTGAGCGAGTCAATGATGTCAGCCTCAGTGTTGTAGCTAAACAAGTTCCTTATTACCACTCGAGGGTCTCGGTTTTCCGCGGGCTCAATCTTAAGGCCGGCCTAAGCCTTGAGTCGACTCTCCATCTTGTCAAGTTCAGGCTCAGGCAGAAAGTTTTATCTTTCTTACCCTATCGATCTGTATCCCCGACCTACGCGCGTCTTTGCTAATCTTTCAATTTCTTTATTCTTCTCTTCAATTACCTCTTTTAATTTATTTTCACTTTCAGACCGCGATTTCACCAGCTGGAGCTCCAGGGAACGGAGACGCTCGTCCACCTGGAGGACCGTCCCGTACAGTCCCGACAGACTGTCTAGGACGGCCTCCTTGATGGACGACTTCAGGTTTCCGGATTGCTCCAGTTGGGCCTTCGCGGTCTGAAAGAATCTATTGGCCTTGGCCGTGGCTCTCTCCACCGGGCGGGCACTGGGCTGTGCCTGCGACTGAGCCACGCGAGGCTTTTCTTCGGCGTGCGCGACCACCACGTTCTTAACGTTCTTTCTTTCCAAGGGGTGGAGACATATTTTCGTTAAGAACGTGGATAAACTAAAATACAATAAAATAAAATAAATAAAAATAAAATAAAATAAAATAAAATAACGCCACCAATAGGGGTGGCGGTCAGAAGACTTAGGTTAAAAGCTTAGCGTCCTCAATAGGGGGGACGATCGACGACACAACACAAACTTATAACCTAGTTAAAACTTTTACGTCCCCAATAGGGGGACGGTCAACAACACGAACAAATACTATAGCTAAAGTTTAACGTCCCCAATAGGGGAGACGGTTTACAATACAACAAAGATGACTAATTTAAAAACGTCCCCAATAGGGGGACGGTCAACAACACAAACAAATACCTAAAACTAAGATTTAACGTCCCAAAAGGGGAGACGGTTGACTACACAAACCAAATAGCCTAATTTAAAAATCGTCCCCAATAGGGGGGGACGGTCAACAACACACACAATTAACTAAACTAACATTTAAGGTCCCCAATAGGGGAGACGGTTGACAACACAAACAATTAGTCTAGTTTAAAAATCGTCCCAATAGGGGGACGGTCTATTACTTAAATTATAACTTAGTAATAAGTTACAATGACGTCCCCAATAGGGGGACGGTCACAACAAATCACAACTTAATTACCTAATCCCACCAGGGAACAGTCGACAGCACGAAACACGCGAGAACTTGAAAAAAATTTTAAAATTTTTTTATTAATTATTCGGGAATAAAAAAGGGGGTTATTTCCTAAACTGTTGGTGTTTGGGGGAAGTGGTTTTTTGGAAAGGGATTATTATATTTATTTCTATACAATAGCTTGTTTTTACCAATTTCGTAGGGGTGGAAAATTTTTTAGGGTGGATTTTTTGGAATATTTTCTTTCAGGGTGGACTTTTTGTCTCCCCGTGTGTTTAATCAGGTAGGGCTAGTCTTTCCAGATCGTTTGAGTCCAAACTCGATGTGTCTAGGCCCACAGGATCGCCTGATTTTTACGTTTAAAGTTGAGGGGGTGAGGGGGTAAACTCGAGGGGTGGGGGGCAAGTTTCGTGTGTCGACTGTTGGCGTTGAGAAAATATTTTAGTGTTTAAATGGTGGGGGAGGGGGTTATCTACAAAATCAAAATTTTTCAATTTTAAGGTGAATTTTATTGACTTGAAAAAATTTTATTGTTGAGTTCAATTCAATTCCTGCCAACTCTAAGCAATTCACCTCAATTTGAATTTTTTCATTCATTCAATTGAATTCAATCGAGTTAATTGAATTCAAAATTTTAACTTCTGTTAAATTCCAATTATTCCAAGTCAATTCCTAATTTAGTTTTACAAATTTAAATTCAATTAAGTAGATGTATATCTGACTTGACTGGTCAGGGGTGTTTAGCACGTCTGCGGTGGATGATAAGGTAGCTATTTTTAATTCTCTTTTGACACAGTTGTTTGATAAACATGCTCCTATACGACCTGTGCGTATTAAGCATTTGCCTGCTCCTTGGCTGACCGCTGACATCAAACTGTTACAAGATTTAAAAAATAATGCTCGAGCAAAGTATAAACGAGATCCGACTTTATGCAATAGGGAGATTTATAAAAAAATTCGGAATCGCTGCAACAAGGCATGTAGAGATGCACAACGACGCCATATTCACAAATCTGTTACTGAGGAGGAAGATTCTGCCAAAGTGTGGAAATTCCTCAAGTCATTGGGAGTTGGCAAGGTTAAGCACAATCTCAATCCAAGCATGTTTGACCTTAACGAACTTAATAAATATTTCACTTCTTCTTCTACTATTGATAGTAATACAAAATCTAACACTCTTAGTTTTCTTTCAGCCATAAATACTCCCATGATGTTTTCCTCTTTTAATTTCTCTCAATTAACTGAATGTGATGTTAAGAAGAACTTACTTGCTATCAGTTATAATGCAGTGGGCTGTGATTGCCTTAGTCGTAACATGATCGTTCCAATTTGTGATCTTATTACTCCTATTCTAACCCATATCTTTAATCATTCTTTTTCATCCGGTATTCTCCCCTCCTGTTGGAAAGACGCCCAAATTATTCCTCTTCCTAAGAAATCTAATCCTATAACCTTTACTGATTTCCGCCCTATATCAATTCTCCCTTTTCTGTCCAAAGTATTGGAGCGTCTTGTTCATCATCAGTTATCCGTATTCCTTTCATCAAATAATCTCCTAAATCCTTTCCAGTCCAGATTCCGTAAAGGTCATAGTACGACCACTGCACTCGTTAAAATTTCAGATGACATTAGACTTGCTATGGATAGTCAAAGGCTTACGGTGTTAACTTTGCTTGACTTTAGCAATGCCTTTAACACGGTGGACTTTGATATTCTCTTGGCTATCCTACGTTCTCTTAACATATCTCCATCAGTAATTGATTGGTTTCGTAGTTACTTGTACGGGCGCCGGCAGCGGTTGCGTATCCAGGATTCATATTCAAACTGGTCTTACGTAAATGCTGGCGTCCCACAAGGTGGCGTGTTGTCTCCCCTCCTGTTTTCTATTTTTATCAATTCAGTAAGTCAACATATTTCTTCTCTCTACCACTTGTATGCAGACGATCTCCAAATTTACTCCCACACAAAACTGACTGACTTACCAACGGCCATAACACACTTGAATAATGACTTGCAAGACATTCACGTATGGAGTATCACCTTAGGTCTACAAATTAACCCATCGAAATGTCAGGTCATCATAATCGGATGTCCCAAATTGGTCTGCCGTATAGATTGGTCACTTGTACCACCAGTTACGTATAACAACACAATTATTAATTATAGCGATAAGGTAAGAAACCTCGGCGTCGTCTTTGACCGTTGTCTGTCTTGGTCGCCGCAGGTAAGCGAGCTTAGTAGAAAATTATTTGCAGCCATAGGTTCTCTTCGCCGGCTGCAGTATTTTCTTCCATTGACTACTAAAATTGCGTTGGCACAAACTCTCCTATTACCCATTCTTGACTATGCTGATACTTGCTTTCTCGATCTTAAAGAGGAGCAATTAAATAAACTTGAGCGTCTCCAAAACCTTTGTATACGGTTCATATTTGGTCTCCGCAAATATGACCATGTCTCCGAATTTCGCAATAAGCTCAAGTGGCTTCCGATTCGCTTTCGCAGGAATACGCATATCCTTTCCTTACTTTACTGTGTACTTTTTCATCCTGACACACCTTTTTACCTTAAAGAACGCTTTGAGTTCCTTTGTGACACCCACGAACGTTCCCTTCGATCCAATAATACCCTTACTTTAAAAACTCCTTCCCATTCATCTTCCTTCTATTCCAATTCCTTTACAGTAAAAGCTGTACGCCTATGGAACTCCCTTCCTATTCGCATTAGACAAGCGCAATCCCACGCTTGTTTTAAAAAATATCTAAAGCAACATTACTTGTCGCTTAATACGTCATAATTTATTTTTACACATTTATTTACATGTATGTAGGTATATGTATGTATATGTATATATCGTATGTATTACATCTTTGTATATATATGTTTTCTATATTTATATATGTATATTGATATGTATATAATATATTTAAGTCAATTTATTTTATAACTCTTGCTTTGTACGCCTCCAAATCGCTTTAGGTTTTTTTTTTTCCAGTCCTATGCCCAAAGGTTGTCTGGAAGAAATTGCTATCTTAGCAATAAGACCGACTTTGTACATTTAACCTTTATTGTATTTATTTTATTTGTTTTATTTTATTGGTGTACAATAAAGAGTATTTGTTGTTGTTGTTGTTGTTGTATATTTATACTAATTTTTAATCCACAGCTAATACTAATACTAATACTTAAACTACTTTTTATTGTCCTCTACTAATGCACCACAGATATTGTTGTGTCCAACTTTTTTCTTGAGGAATTTAAAGTTGAACTAATTCCTTTGTCTTTTTTCCCGGAATTGCTCCGCCCACTCTCTATATACAATATTTCAAAACTGGTTTGTTTTACCTTTGTTAAGTAGTTTAGCTGAAACTACTTACCGACTCGTAAGGGACTTAGCATTACCCAAAGAAGTGGGCTCACTGTCTTATGGTGAAGTGACGAGGTTTTTGGATGCGCATTTTAAGACAAAGAAATGCAGTTTCGCAGAGCGATATAAATTTCATAGTGCTACGCAAATGCCTAGTGAATCAATGGCGGAGTGGGCTGCTCGCGTACGAGGGCTAGCCATGGACTGCGGATTCGCGGCGGTCTCGCTTAACGAATCATTGCGAGACCGCTTCGTGCTGGGCATGACGGTTGGTGCTGAGCGAGACCGGCTGTTTAGTGAATCGTTGGAGGACCTGTCGTTGGAAAAGGCATTACAGCTGACGGAAAGCGTTTGGTGTGCCAGAGAGGGTACGCGTCAAGCGGTAGTGTCGGTCAGCCCAGCGGTGAACGCGTCTCCTTTATCTCGACGTGCACAAGATGGCGGCGTGCTCGGGTTCATGGCGAACTAGGCGTAACCCGGTGCTGGGCGAGGCGTCTTCGCATCGTTCAAATTCATCAGAAAAATGTGAAGTGTGTGGTTATAACGGTCATATGCGAGTATGTGACTCAACTTTAAAAATTATGTGTGTAAAAAGTGTGGCGTTAAGGGTCATTTGAAACGTATTTACAAGAAACGGCTTAGTAATAACTTTATAGACTGCGATTCGGATGACAATAGCAATGGCGATGATGGTAAGATATCGTTGTTAAATATACGCACTTTTAGGGGTGAACCTGTATGCGTGAGGCGATTGTGGTAGACAATGTCTTGTTAAAATTCGAAGTAGATACTGGATCAGCTGTGACTGCTATTTCTGAAACCACCTATAAAATGCATTTTAGAGGCATTTATTAAAACAAAATAACAAGATTTTACAAAGTTCTAACGGTGCTTTAATTTACTGCTTAGGCATGATAACTCTGCCATTTTCATTTAATAACAAGGAAAAATATTTAGATGTTTTCGTCGTTAAAAATGGTGGGCCACCCTTATTAGGACGTGATTTTATTCAAAAATTTAATTTGCAAATATGTCCCATTAACACATGCGAAAATTTAGTGGACGTCGACAAGCTAATAAACACCTATCCGCGTTTATTTTCTGAGTCCTTAGGATGCTGTAAAGATGTTGAGGTGGAATTAAATTTAAAACCGGACTCAAAACCTATATTTTGCAAAGCAAGACCCGTACCTTTTGCTCTTCGAATAAAAATCGAAAATGAAATTAAAAGGTTATTGTCTTTAGGTATTATCGAAACCACGACTTAGTCTGATTACGCTATTCCAATAGTACCGGTTTTAAAACATACTGGGGAACTCCGCATCTGTGCTGATTATTCCGCGACTATTAATAAAGAGCTTGTAATAGAAAAACATTCATGTCGTACTCCTTTTCACTTGTTGCTGGTCGTCTGTGGAACACTTTGCCTGAATCTGTTAGAAGAGCTCCTTCACGCGATTCTTTTAAGCGCCATGTTAAAGAGTTTTACCTTTCTGTTGTCTAAATTACTTACTTCTCCGTATAAAAGGATTTATGTTTCAACTATTATGACTATATTTTATTTATATATTTATTTATTTAACGTATGTATGTATTCGTATGTATATAGTACATATATATTATTCGTTTGTGGGGATCACCCACACATTTATTTTTATACACACGCACAGACACGACATAATATTTACATTAATTTATGTATACATTATTATTACAGGCACACACGATTATATATTTTATTTAACTATATTTAATATATAATAATTAACACTACACAATTACACATACAGCAACACGTACACAAAATATTTATATATATTTAATATTTTATTAAACGCGCGGTTATTTTCCCGCGCGCCGGCCGGCAGCGTTTTATCAGCGTCGTCTGAAGGGGCAGAATGGCTAACGGTAATCGACTTCCGTTCGTCGCCGCTCGGACGATGCGCAGGCGCCGCCCATAAGGCGGAGCTACCACGTACGGCGTATCGTCAGTCGGATACATGTTTCGGCGCCATCCGCACGTCACTCGCTCGCGCGCCGCTTCATAACCGCTTAGCATTCCTTTACGTTATTTCCGTTGTGTCAGTTAATATAGCATTGTGCTTTCTATTCTGTGCCTGTACTTTCTTCTCTATACTTCCACTCTGTTTCTCCTTCTAACATTCTCTGTGCTGTGCTTTTGTGTTTCCAATAAACCGTAAACTGTTATCTGCGTACTGTGTTTATTTGTCCTACCCGTTTACTTTTATCATCTGTACATCTTTTACGGATCATCCGCCGCACGGAGATTGTAAGGTAATCACCAACCTCAATTACCTACACGTTTAATTTTTTTTTTTTCTCAAATGTGTTTATGGATGTGTATATATTAAAAATAATAAATAATATGTATTAATTAAAATATACATATATATCCATTGCCCCGTATCGACGAATTATTCTCTAAATGACACGGTGGAGTGCAGTTCAGTACGCTGGATTTATCTTCGGCGTATTTTCAGTTAAAATTGAGTAAAAACTCGCAGCACCTCACAGGCATAAACACACATAAAGGCCTTTATAAGTATACACGACTAGTCTTTGGCTTAGCAAGCGCACCTGCAATATTTCAAAGAACACTCGAAAAAATTCTTTCCGGAATTGATGGCGTTCTTCAATTTTTAGATGACATTTTGGTCACCGGCAGGACTCGGGAAGAACATATGAGTAGATTAAAAGAGGTTTTTAGCAGGTTAGAAGATTCCAGATTAGTTCTAAAAAAAAAATAAATGTAAATTTTTCCAAAATTCCGTAAGGTACTTAGGGTTCATTATCGATAAACACGGGTTTACCTACGAATATAACAGAATTAAAATCATTTTTAGGGCTGGTAAATTATTACAGAGGGTTTATTAAGAATGCATCTAGTATTTTATGTCCGTTACATGAGTTATTGAAGAAAAAAGTGCTTTGGCATTGGGATAAAAAACATTGTAAAAAGAATTGTTAAAAGGCATAAAAATCAAATTTATGAGTATAAGGGGGAGGATGATGGAAGGTAGGCAGCAAAGAAGTCCACGGAAAATATTTCAACTTCCAATCCTGGTAATGCTGATGAAGACAATAAATATATTCTCCCGCCAATTTTTATAAAAGACAACTCTGGTGGTGAAGTTGATGTTGTAGACAACTACGGGGACGTAGAAGTGATAGCATCTACATCACGATCTCCAGACGAGCCTACAATCACAGCATCTTCCTCTTCGTCCGATGTCCTGCCCCAGAAGAGGTCTGAAGAACCTCCTACTCGAATCCAAAGACCACGAAAACGTGTGGACTATAAAAAATATTTCTGATTGTTAGTGTATAAAAATATTTCCGGTTGCTATAAGTAAATTACAAATAATTGTCATATTCATAAATTACTGGTGGAGGGATGTTATGTGAGTAGTTTAATAATTAATATCATCGAGCGGTTGCATCCGCTACACCGTGTCAGTCGGAATATATAGCTCCTGCGCAACAAACGTATCTTTTATTTATCACCCGAAATAACATATTTATACCGGGATGACAATAATTTGTTAGGTCACTAACTGCTTCCAAATGTATGCATTTATAGCGCAAACAAATAAATAAGTATAAATAGCATTTGACTACTCTCGCGCCACGACCTCTACGATTTAATATGAAAAAAGGACCGGCGAAGTCTATGCCTACAGATGCAAATGGAAAATTAGGGGTAACACGCTAACAGGGTAGATCACCCATTTTAGGGCTTAACGTTTTACCTTGACTCCGCCTACACCGTACACACCTAAATACAGTATTTCGTGCAAGACGTCTTCCGTTGTTAGGCCAGACGTATTCCCTAATAGTTGCTAGTAACAGTTTAGGGCCTGCGTGCATATTTCGTACATGTTCTTCTTCGAATATCAGCCTTGTTAAATTATGTGATGAGTCCAAAAGAATGGGATATTTCTTATCGTAAGAATAATCAGATGCACCTAACCTACCACCGACTCTGATTAAGTTATTGTCATCTATAAATGGAGATAAAGATAAAATTTTAGATTTCGTACTTAATGGTTTCCCCTGAATTAATGTATTGTATTCAGTGGCAAAGGAATGTTTTTGAGCAACTGCACACAAATATTGAAATGAGTTATTTAGCTCATCAAGTCTACATTTTTTATTTTTTTTAATTGTATATAAATCGCTTAATATATCCTACAGTTCTTTGCAATCTAGATAATTTTGAATAATTTTCAAATTTTATTACAGGTTCTGCGAATGTAGCTGCCTTTGAAACAATAACAGGTATGTGTTTTTTATTATATTTAGACTTAGACAAATTATTTAATGAACTATTTTTTATTTCAGGTAGATCATCGAGAATGCTGTTTGAATTCAAGACTGGCCAATTGGACTCGGCCTGATATAGGTAACTTGGACCTGTCCACCATAAATCGCAATTTTGCAACTCAGAGGCGTTGAGTCCCCTGGAGATTAAATCAGCAGGGTTAGGATTGGTGGGCACATAATGCCAGCATGACGATAACGTTGTGTCTTGAATTTCTAGGACCCTATTAGCTACATAAGTTTTAAGCGTTCCAGGATCACTGTTGAGCCACCCCAAAACAACGGTTGAATCGCACCAATGTACCCAACGATAAGGTTTGTATCTTATACTGTTAGCTACGCTTTTAGAAAGTCTAGCAGCAAGTAAAGCAGCAGAAAGCTCTAAGCAGGGAACGGTAACAGGTTTTAATGGTGAAACCTCGGACTTAGCACATAGAAGTCTGACAGTTATTTGGTCATTGTCGTCTATGGTCCTAACAAAAATACAAGCTCCCAAAGCTTTCATAGAAGCGTCGCTGTAGGTATGAAATTCTATAGTTTTTGGAGTATTACCAACGACCCTTCTCGGAATCTGAAAATTTGTGATGTAGATTAAGTTATTTACAAAATTAATCCAGTCTCGCTCAATATCTTGAGGGACTGGCTCATCCCAATCAAGTTAATGTTTCCATAATTTTTGCAAAATCATTTTAGGTTGAATTGTACACGGACTTAAAAGGCCTAGAGGGTCAAAAATTTTAAATGAATTGGACATTATTGATCGTTTTGAAATTACAGAATTTTGTGCTGCAGCCTTAATTGTAAAATGTAGATTGTCAATTTTGGGACACCAACCAATTTCTAAAGTACTAGAAGATTCACTAAAAATTAGTTTTTCTTGAGTGTTAGATATATTGTTAAAAATAGTAAGTAAATTGGATTTATATTTTCTTAGATTGAAACATACGGAATTTAACGCCTTTGAAACCGAATTTTGAATGTGAAGTATCATCGACATAAAAATCTCTTTGAATTATAGTTTTTACGATGTCATCATCACATTCCTCCCCGACCTGCCAAAGACATCGTGTTGATAGAAAACTCGCACTAACGCTCCCATGAGTAAGGGTGTTTAAACGGAGCGTTTCTATGGGCAAGAATTCATCTTTCCTCCATAATATTAGTTGTAGATTTCGGTCGTCTTCATGAACGAGTACTTGGTGGTACATTTTCTCGATATCTTACGTTAACAAATATTTGTACTGACGCGCTCGTAATAAAATGGAGAAAAGCGAATCCTGAATATTTGGCCCTGCCAATAAGATGTCGTTAACAGAGTAACCAGATGTAGTTGGAGCGGATCTATCAAAAACAACGCGAATCTTAGAACTCTCACTATTGTCTTTGAACATGGCATGATGATACAGAAAATAAGAATTATTTGGATTTTGTGTACAAACTTTAGAAAGATTACCAAAATCGGCATATTTACGGATAAATTCAACGAACGTATTGCGCCTTTAAACTAGGATTTTTTCGAAACCGTTTTTCAAGGTCTAGAAAACGTTTCTTCGCTGCAGTATAGGAGTCACCAAGACGATCTGGTGATTCTGATTTGGGTAATTTGACACAAAACCGGCCTGACTATACTCGAATAGTATTTTAATAAAATGAAGTTCGCAAGCCCTATCATTCTTACTAAGGATAGGACTTAGAATTTAGTAAGCATTGTATCAATTAATGAAGTAGGTTTTAATATTTTAATGTGATTGCAATGAATCGTAAAAAGTTTGTTTGTTGATATACTTATAGGACCGCTAACCAACCAACCTAGCTTTGAGCTAATTAATTTAGGGGACTTTGGACCTTAAAAATGTTGTTCGCTCCCTAGTATATCCCAAAAAATATCGGATCCAATCAATATGTCAACTGGACCTGGTTGGTAAAAATAGGGATCGGCCAAACTTACACTTTTAGGTAAATTTAAATTTGATTTATTTATTGTAGTGTTAGGAATTTTTCCCGTTATGTCTTTTCGCACAAATAATAATAACGTTACACTAAATGAACTGTTTTTAGATGTGATTTGGGCAGTACAACTTTCTTTTATTGTATCTGCAGGTCTATTGCTAATGCCTATCACATTAAGTTCAATAGGATTTGATTTGAGAGACAATTTTTGCATTAAAGATTTACTGATAAATAACCATTGACTGCCACAGTCTAGAAATGCGCGGATAGTTTAGCGTTGATTTGTCCTAGGATTTGGCATTTCTATTAGGGCTGTAGACAGAATAACATTATCAGAATCAAAATTACATAAAGCACTATTACTTATTATTTATTAGTTATGTTACTAATGGTGTCAACTGGATGAAGCAATGTATTATGACTCTTCTTGCATTCACGACATGGACCGGCACGGCATTGATTAACAGAATGACCTTGCCTTAAGCAGTTAGGGCATAATGTTAATTTTTCTCAGCTAATCTTTCTTTATAATTTTTTGATTTAAATATTGGACAATCATAAATATGGTGATGATTGTCATCACAGATTACACAAGACTAACCCTTTGAAGCTGTAGAAGGAAAAATTTTGTACCAATCTTTGCTCAAATTTCGATTAATTATTTGTTGGTTGAGGAGGGCATTGTGTATTCTGTGATGTTTTGTTATAATTTCAATTGCGATTTATAGCTTCAAGAACATCCGCACGATCTATTAAAATTTTATTAAATTGTTCTAGAGTAGGAAATTCGTTATGGGTGTTCCGCATCTCCTCCTACTTCATAAAAGTAGTAGGATCTAATTTCGAAGATAATATAAAAATTAATAAAGTATCCCAATGATTTCTTGGTTGCCCTAAACTAGATAAAGCTCGTAGATTTTTAGTCACGTGATCTACTAAAAATCGTAACGAAACCTCAGACTCACGACTGATCTGTTGAACGTTGAGTAAAGATTTTAGATGGTGGTTAATCAATAGCCGTTTATTATTGTACCTCGAACATAACAAGTCCCAGGCTTCCTTATAATTTGATGAGGAAACCTCTAGATTTGAAATAATGCGGGCTGCCTCTCCTTCAAGGTAAGACGTTAGGTAATGAAACTTATGAACGTCTGATATATGCTGATTATTGTGAATTAAATTTAAAAATGTGTAGTGAAATTCAAGCCATTGAAAATATGTGCCGTTAAATTTTTTAATTTCTATTTGGGGCAACTTTACGCCAATGTTGTGATGATCGAGACCAAATTGAGCATCTTGAAATACAGAATCACGTCTAACTTCATATTTAATGTTGTCATATTTTTGTAAAATATTTTTTGCCTTAACGGTATTCACGATGAAATCCTGCTCAATATCGTCTCTTTCATCAATTTCAGTGTCAAGATCCTGACTGTTTATCACCTCTATTTGACTTTGCAACTCGTCGAACCTTGTTGACAAACCTTCGAATTTTCCTAATTTCAATGCTAGTTTCGCTAGTTCAATTGCAGACAAGGGAGATTGTTGACCGATTTTATCTAGATAATTTTTAAGCTTCGTGATTTGTCCCTTAATCGAACTACGTTTAGTGCTCTCTTAAAGTACCCTTGGTAGGATTTGCACTATATTTTTCATCACTAATCATTTTTAATGTTAATTAATAAACTTGAAAAAAGCGAAAACAAAATTTAAATAATATGATTTAAAAATGTAACGGAAAAGTATTAAAGGTAAAGTTGGTCAACAATGGTTAAATAAAAATCAATAAAAATACATAATTTTGGCGGATAAATAAAAAAAGAAAATATCTCACGCTCCTCGCTTTGGTTGAATCCACGAACAACAGCTGATCAACGCAGCGCAGGAGCGCAATGGACTTTGGACCGCGCCACGCAGCACGCTGGAATGTTCGGCAAAACAACTTGAAATAATGTTGATATAACAACGATGATTTTTACGAGATTTATTTATTATTGAAATTTGAAATTATTTATAAAATAAAAGAAAATAATAATAAAAAAAAATGTAACCGTTACGTTAACCGTTAACAATCGTTTTAAAAATATATAGCAATGAAGTAAGAATTAAATTATGATTGTAGTTTGCAATTCAATAAATTATATTTTATACGTGAATAAAAAATTAATATGTAAATGGACACAAAATTGTAAAAAAAATGTAAAGCTGAATGAAATTAAATTATTTGCACACTTGGTTTCTTATTAAAACAGATTTGGATTATTGAAGGAAGAATTGTGAAGGATATTTAAGATTTACGGATAGGTATTGAATGGGATTATGAACAAAGAACAAAGGAAAGTTCATTTAACTTAGAGGGATACACTGTGCTGAGCTGCGAAGGGGACGCTTTAGCTGGCTTCGGCCGACGATTTTAGTTGTATTCCTTTTGTTAAGCGATGGTGCTTTCAACAGTTTTTCAAGATCAATCAATCTAAGATGACGATTGACGACGATGATTTGCAATTTATCGTATTGTATGTTTCTTCGTTTGATTTTGTATATACATATTTGTCCTGTCACGGTCGCCAATTTATGTTTCATAGTGAACACTGGAGCTTTTTTTTTTGTTCACGCAGGGGAAATCTTCGAAAAGATACCCGATTCCTGGGGGGGAGATCGGGTTATGTGGCGATTTATATCCACTAAAACCCCTGCGGTGGCCTTTCTCAGCACGGAAATGGAAAGGCCTCGGGATCGCTTGCGCATGCGCATCCGCTGCCCCTCCCGTGCGACGCTCCGCTCGTGGCTGGCGGAGCTCGTCTCAGGAGGGCAAAGTCTGGTCTTGCCCTCCCCGCACCCCTCGCTGGTGCGTACGGCAGTTCGAGGCCATCCCGGCTGCCGTCCTTCTCGGGGCCGTATGAAAACGGATGCGTGGGACCCCCATCTCACGCATCCACGGCCCGAGGGCGCGCCCTATTTATTCTGCCCCGGGCACTGGGGCTACGAGGCCGGAAGGACGACGTCTCGGTCGTCCTCGTCGGGCGGGATCGGCCCTCTCCCGGGCCCGCCCTGCTATCTCCTTCTGGACCATGACGGTCTCACAGAAGGAGACTACGGCCTGCCACGCCGATTCCCTGCGGAGCATCGCCGGCACGACTGCTCGCAGGGAGAGATCTCGCCCGATCTCCTGGACCAAGACCTGCCTTTCGGCGGCCCACGCAGGACACGCCACCAGGGTATGCTAGGCAGTGTTTCGGTCCGCCCCGCAATGGTGGCAAACTGCCGTCGCCTGGCGTCCGATCTTACACAGGTATTCTCCAAAGGAGCCGTGGCCGGTAAATACCTGCGTAAGTCGGAAAGTGACTCGTCGCCCAGGCCTCGAAGGCCGGCAGGATCGCTGCCAAGACGCGTTTGTGCGCGTACCGCTCCTCTCAGAGACGGGCGCACCACGTCGCAACAGCCCTTCGGTGCTCCTGCCGCTTCAGCGCTTCGAGCGCACTGGAGGGGAAGGACGCACTTCCGCCACTTTGACAAAGGACGCGAATCCGGTCATAGACCCTAGCGTCCCTCTCCGCCAGAATGTCCAAGGGCGGAAAGCACGCCAGGACAGTTGCCGCCCCAAAGGATATCGCGCGATATCCCCGCACTATGCGGATTGCCACTCTCCGCTGCAGACTCAGGATCTTAGTCTTGCAGCGGCGGACGCCCGACAGTCGGTGAGACCATACGGGCGCACCGTAGAGGGCCATCGATCGCACGACACCGGCGTAGAGACGGCGAACCTTTTCCCGCGGCCCCCCGAGATTTGGCAGCAGTCTGTGCATTAGGGATGATCGATATTAGAAAAACATCGATGTTGACATCGATGTTAACATCGAATCAAAAGTATCGACGTACGAAAAATATCGATAAAAAAACATCGATATTTCTAAAACATCGATGTTTTAAGAAACAAACAAAACTATCTATATTTATAAAAAGGTTTAATTATTAGAAAATGACATTAAATTTAAAAAGGCCACTCTTCCTGATATACCTAGAAATCACAAAAATAATAAGAAAAATCAATATTCCCAGTATTTTTTAGGGACACTCTGTAAAAAAATTAACTTTGATAAGTGTTTTCCTTTTAGTGTGTTCCGTTGCTGGTACAGAAGCTGACCAGCTTTGGAAAAAAGCCTTTCCGAAGCTGTGGATGTTGCTGTGCAACACAAATACTTGAGAGCAGTTTTCTTTAAATTAGGGCAGGTGGATTCTAATGCCTTCCATAAATGTAAAGGGTCTTAAGTCAGCCACCGAACTTTTTAAATAAATTTGCAACTCCAGAGGCATGTTTGTGTCTCGTTGACCAGACAAAATATTGTTATTTTCGTTGACAAGTTTATAATGGTCTTGCCATATATCTACAGTGTCTTCTTCGACTGGTCTTGTCTCTGTTAGTTGATCATTTTCATTTTTTTCATTGGTCTCAATATCTGAAATAAATTCCTTGATACTCCTAATGCCTCTGGAGAAGGCTAATGCATCTTGGAAATGTATATTTTTGAACCGAGGATCTAAAACAGTGGCGACAGCAAGGATAGTAACGTTTTCTCTTTGTAACAATCGTTTATTTATTTCTTCAATTACGTTATTTTTTAAATGATTTTAATTGTATCAGTTTCAAATCAGATTCTCGCCTCAATTCATCACTAGCAGCAATACATTGTTTAAACCACGTCACAATTCTTTTAACTGCAGCTATTAGGTCAGGCAAATTAGGCGTTTTATCGATGGATTTTTGTGCCACCAAATTCAACATATGGCATATAACTCAACATATAGCAGTGTAACGGAATTTCTATTGATTTAACAATATTGGCGCCAGCATCAGTGACAACTGCCACAATTTTATTTTTTTCAATATTCCATTCGTTACAGGTCTTCAATAATATATTCGCTATATATTCCGCAGTATATGAGATTGCGTTAAATCATAAACTCCCAACGATACAGATTCTAATTTATCCTCCTCATTACAAAATAGAACAGTCACTCCCAAAAAACTTCTAGTTTGCATCGTGTCTGTCCAAATGTCTGTCGTTAAAGTCAAACCACTCACGTTTTGAAGTTTCCCTTTGAAGTGTTCTCTAATAATATCATATTTGGTATCTAGCAACGTTTTCAAAGTGAATCGTGAAGGCACCTTGTACAATGGACAAGCAGTTTTCATTAAATTCAGAAAACCTTCATTTTCTACAATTTGAAAAGGTTGTGAGTCTTTACAAATCATGTATAAAATGCTATGCGTCAACTGAATTCCCTTTGAGCCCATATCACCATATTGTGATATTTTACTAAAGCTAGAGCTTAGAGTTGGTTGGGAGAATAAGTTTTTGACACTATCTGTGTAACTTTTTTCAGAATCACAATCACTCCCTGATTCAGAAATTTCCATTGTAACATTAGCAGTACTAGTTGAAGGCACAACACTAAGTTCTTTATAAGTTGTTGGAGTTGAGGATGATGTAGTTTTCATAGGTTCATACTTGGGCATTAAATTCGGATGTTTTTTATCTAAATGACATTTCAAATTGGTAGTGTTACCAGCAGTTTTAAAAATTTTTCCACATGAATGACATTTGGCGCTAGTATCCTTTATTTTTCAAAATATTTCCAGTATTGACTTTTTGGTGGCATTCTATAATACCTGAAATTAAAAAAAATAACAATAATCAAATTATTATATGCCTCTTCGTTATACCTACTTATTTATCATAATCTAAAATGCGTTTAATACATTAATTACAACTCTATGTACTGAGAAAAAAATTGCAAGAAGATATTTTTTGATAAAAATAAGAGTTCGCAAATATCGATTAATATTGCTCATTCCCAACCCTATGCAATCCTTTCGGACCGGAAGTTCCGGTACTCGCCCAGCATGCAGTGCAGTACAATAAACGTTTAGGATTTAGTAATTCACTTACCTGCATGCAAAGCCAACAACACCGAAAAAAGAATCCTTAGCAATCATTCAATGCAAAATAAAAGCAGCAAGCATGCAAATTTATTTCTCGTAATTTATCCCCTTTTTTCACAAGATAACCTAAAATTGGAATAATAAGTTACAGCAAAATTTACTGGAGAAAGAAATAATAATATAGAATAAAAATGTAAATAATGTTCCTTTCCTGTTATTTCGTTTACGAAGTTTCATTATTTACAAAATCAATAGTAAATTAAATCCGCGTCCGCTTCACAAGTTTACTCACAAACAACACCACTGACCACACTCATAAACACAAACTACGAATAGAAACTTATCAAGTAAGTGCCGAGCGTAATTGAAGTTGACATTTTTTTGGCTTTGGGCTTGCTTAGGTACTCCGATTATGTTGATCAGTGCCATCTAATGGAAATAGTTGGAACTAGATAGTCATCTGCTAATGACATGGAACATTTAGTTGAACCTAGTACACCTAATGCACGCTAGATAGCGCCCAAAAAAATAATTGACGTTTCGATACTTTTGTTCTAGTAACATCGATGTTTCGATAATATCGAAGTCAACCCATCGATGTTAAAACATCGATGTTTTACTGGAAAACATCGATGTTTATACAATATCGATGAATATCGATCATCCCTACTGTGCATCGCACCCGCTACCTTATCGATCCGGGGAGCCAGAAGCTTAAAGTGCTCTTGAAAGCTCCAGCGACCGTCCAGAACGAGGCCCAGGTATTTCATGTACCTGACCGTCTGGACGTTTGAGTCACCAACGCGAATGGTCTGCGAAATGGGCGGCTCCGTGCCCCTCGGCCACTTGTGGAACCATAGCGCCTCGGTTTTATGCGGCGCTATTCGCAGGCCCAATTCGCAGATCTTTGCGACGACGAGTTCGACTCCGAGCTCGGCGAGCCGTTTGGTCATTGTGAAGCTCAACCCAGATGCCAGCACTAACGTGTCATCCGCGTAGCAAACGACGCTGACACCAGCGGGGAGATCGACACGCAGAACCGCATCGTACGCGAGGTTCCACAGAAGCGGCCCCAGTACCGACCCCTGTGGAACTCCGCAGAATACTTCCTTCCGAGTCCTCGTACTGTCTTGACCCACTTACGTAATGTACCTGTCGCGCAAGTAGCTCCCGACAATCGCTTGCAGGTAGGGAGGCACACGATGGTATATTAGTGCCTCCCTAATGGCGTCCCAAGGTATAGCATTAAAGGCGTCGACGATATCTAGGCTTATCGCCAACGCTACGCCACCTTGGGCCACCGCCTGCTCCGTCAGGGACCGGACGCGCATGATTGCGTCTACGGTCTACGGTCGAACGATCCTGATGGAAGCCAAACTGACTTTTGGCCAGGTCGGGGCCGACGCTCGACAGATGACCGCTGAGACGAGAAGCGACAATCCGCTCGAAGAGCTTGCCAGCCTCGTCTAACAGGCATATGGGACGGTACGCGGAGGGGGAGTCCGCGGCTCTGTCATCTTTCTTCTAAAGGACCAAACTTGCCTCCTTCCAAGCCGTGGGGAACGTGGCGTTTCGGAGACAGCTGTCGAACAGCCGCCTCAGCCTGCTCCCCAGGGTAGCCGAAGCTAACACCCACACCCGCCCCGGAATACCGTCGGGACCAGGTGCAGTGTTCCGGGCACGCAAGCGACCAAGGGCTCGGTCAAACTCCTGCTCAGTAACCCTCAACGCGTCGGACCAGGCAACCGGCGTCGCCGAAGGGACCGGGGGACTTGACCGGATTACCGGGAAGAGCGTATCAATCACCCTCCCCAGCAGATCCGGGTCTAAGGTCTCCGTCAACGGGGGCATCCACGGGCGTAACTTACCCAATACCATACGGTATGGGTGCCCCCACGGATCCCTGTCGAGTCCCTCGAGGAGCTCGTTCCACGACCGAGCGCTGGCGTCCGAGATCGCGACTTGTAACGCCAGCTTGGCCGCTTGAAACTCCCCGTATGCTTCGGCTATCTCCTCTGGAGTTGCTCGCCTTCTCCTTCGAGTTCTAGCATACTGGCGTCGAGCGCGCAGACATGCCACTCGCAGCTGCGCGATCTCTGCCGACCACCAGTACACCGCCCTGCGCTCGGAGCAGCCTGCCCGGGGCATCGATACGTCGCAAATCGACGTCATCGTGTCCCTGAACCAGACCGATTCACCTTCGGGGTCGGGCAAGACCTCGTCGGAGCTTTCTGGCCAAGCCGCAACGATGGCGGCGGCTTCGAGATAGTCTCGATTTAGCCGCTTGAGGGCCCATCGCCGCGGTAGGGTGTCAACCCTACTGCGTCGGCTGGAATGGTCGAGACGGCGGATAGCCACATCGAAGACAATGTGGCGGTGGTCGGATAGTGTGACCACCTCCTCCGCAACACGCCATCCCGAAACCATGCGAATGGCAGGAGATGTCGCGCACGTGAGATCCACGACCAACTCACCCTGCCATCGCACGCACGTACTCACCGACCCAACATTTATGAGCCGGAGGTCCAAACCAGCCGCCCAGTCGAGTAGCCTCAATCCCTTAGGATCGTCTCTAGAGTTACCCCAAACCCTGGTATGGGCGTTGAAGTCCCCTAGGACGATCAGCGGACGGGATAGGCATCCGCGGATGCAGTCCGCCAGCCCGTCCAGGTACATCTCGTAATCGGCGAAAGACCTATTGGGAGAGACGTAACACCCCACAATGGCCAAGGGGCCCCACCTAATGGCCACGAATCCCTGCCCCACCTCGAGTAGGAAACTGGGTGGGACCCCCTCACCGCCCACCCAATGGACGGCCACGGTGCCAGTGGCGTCCCCGAACCAGCGAGGGTGGTCGGGGACGCGATAGGGCTCTGCCACGACCGCGAGGCCAATGGGCCGCTCCGCAATGGTCTGCATTAAAAGTTGCTGAGCATTGCGGCAGCGGTTCAGGTTCGCCTGCAGCACTCCTACTCCC
Source organism: Hypolimnas misippus (assembly GCA_037950945.1). NCBI lineage: Eukaryota > Metazoa > Arthropoda > Insecta > Lepidoptera > Nymphalidae > Hypolimnas > Hypolimnas misippus. The sequence continues at coordinate 1,455,922 of JBBEEQ010000007.1, forward strand.
GCGAATGGGAGACCTCCATGGCCTCCTGCGGGAGAACACTATGGAGCCTAATTTTGTTGAAATTAAACCCAAAAAAATCTTGATTAAAATGGAACACCGCAGGCAATTACATCTTGCCACCTTACTGTTCGGTGTTATTCACAATAAAACCCCCATGTATCTATATAAGAAATTGAGCTGGACAAAAGAAAGTAATAAAAGTTACCCTACGAGAGCATCGTCTTATATGCTAAATGTGCCATCGCATCGTTCAGCGGCGTTTCGTGGCAGCTTCCGTTATACAGCGACGAAGTGCTGGAACAACCTGCCGCCTCCGCTTCGGATCCTGAAAACCATTAATTCGTTTCGTGTTAAATATAAGCAATATTTATATAGTTTACAACTTCAAACACAATAACACATTTAAAATATGTACATAATTATGTATACCTATACCAGAATTTATACGATCAAACGAACTTCTCAAGTGAAGTTCGATCATTATTATATGAGTTGTTTCATTCGAAGATATAATTAACCAGGTAGTCCTCTTATCCTACAAGGTAACGTCGTATATTTAAGAGTATTAGTTTTTATATAAAAGAAAAAGTTTATTTTTATTTTAATTCTAACTACATTATTTCTTTCTTCGGTCGTGCGCTCTGTTTAAGCCTCATTTCTTTATAGAATTTAGCAAAACTGCAGGGCTTTTGGGAGGGAGGGTACTTATATCTTCGAATGAAACAACTCATATAATAATGATCGAACTTCACTTGAGAAGTTCGTTTGATCGTATATTATATTTCGTTGTTTCATTCTTCAGATATAATTAACCAGGTAGATGTTTAGAGATATATATACAGTTTTGCTGCTTGAAAATTAAAACTCCAATTAATTAACAACAGTTTTATATTTTCTTTATTATATTATCGAAACATATAGAAAAAATTATTCTAAATATCATTTGCAAAAAATACGGACCTTGCAAAACTATCATTATTATTTATCGGTCGTTGATAAAACTTAGCGAAAGTTTGTGAGTCCGCAGTCCAACCCGCCGTTTTTCGAATAACATCTACGGAAAGGCCCGCAGCGTGAGCGGTGGATGTGGCAGCGTGGCGCGTACTATGTGCACTAAACGCACATCGATACGTCCACTCCACATTCTTCCATCGTCTGTTTTATCCAGCGGCCGATAGTCTGAGACGTGACAGCTTTGTAAGGTCGTCTGTAAGAAATAAACAAATTATCCACTCCGCCAGGTCTTAAATCTAAAGTCATAGCCATATAATCAATTAAAGTCTTAGCCGGACATAAACTAGGTTTTTCTAAAAAGTAAGGTAATGTAAGAAGTGGTTGCACTTTTCCTGGTCCTGAAGTTTTAATTGCGTCCAATATACATATTCTTATTTCAGTCTCAAAATATGTTGTAATATTAATTTTTATTAAGGAAAAAGTTTATAATCTATGTGCGGTACATAAAGCTAAAAGCATAGCAAGTTTTTTCGTTATTTGTTTTAAGGTTAGTTTTTGATTAGGAAACCATTTATCTAATTTGTTTAGTACAATTTGCGGATTCCAAGTATTAATATATTTAGGCTGGCTTGGTCTTAATTTGTAAACACCTTTTAATAATCGTGAAATACGGTCATCTGTACCCATTTCATTACCCAGAAGTAAGGACAACGCTGAACGATGACAATTAAGAGATCCATAAGAATCACCTTTGTGATACTGACTCGTTATAAATAGCATTATAACCTGCACTGATGGTTCCAAAGGGTCACATTTATTTTTATTACAAAAATCCCACCACAGTTTGTATGTCACGTTGTATTGACGCAGCGTGTTGGTGGATAGTGATGCGCAAACAAGATCTAGAGCCTCGTTAGGTACCCCTCGATTGGAGAATGCGCGCCGCAGAGTATCGCTGCCCCCAGGGTAGGCTGTAGGCGCTGTCCTTGCTTCTGTGTCCTGCCATCATACAGAAGACCGTTGTTAATAAATAAAATTTTGGATATCAGTAATTTATTTAAAAAGGAAACCAAGGCTGAGAAGGCCAGTATTGAAATACTAATATTCCTGTAGATTTATCAAGAATAATCTTTTGTAAACATTTTAAAATTAAAGGAAAAGGTAAAGGCATAAAAATAAAAAGGTTTCCAATTTATTGTAAAAGCGTCAACATTGACAGCATCTGGATCAGGTTTCCAAGATATATATTGTTTACATTTAGCATTGGTGCGAGAAGCGAAGAGGTCTATTTGGGGCTGTCCGAAGTTCTTAACTATGTTAATGTTAATAAAGCTAATATCCGACAGTTCAAATTCAATATCACTATTTTTTCTTCTAGATTCTTTATCAGCTTCCTTATTGTTATTTGTATTTATATAAGAAGCTGTCACCCACAAATTACGCTTCTCACACCACTGCCAAATTAATCTAGTTAAATTATTTAAATGTGAAAAATGTATCCCCCCTAAGCGATTTATGTAGCTTATCGCTGTAGTATTATCTACACGTAATAATATAGCACAGTTAGTTTTATTTTTGGCAAAACATTTTAAACCGAAAACACAGCCAATAATTCTAAATAATTAATATGAAATATTTTTTCACTTGTCCACTTGCTCTTTCGAAATTCTTTTCAAAACGACCCAGCCTGACCTCGAAGCGTCAGTAAATATTTCTAAACCATAATTATCTATTTTTAAAGGATAGCATATTTGGAATACTTTTTGTTTCCACCATAACAAGTCCGGTAAAATTACTTTAGAAAGTTTAATTTTAGTGTCATAATTTTGAAAATTTTTAAGAGCAATATATTTTTGTCTTTCAAATAATTTTGTATATAGCCACCCATATTTAACAGCTGGGCAGGCTGCGGTCAAAACGCCAATGAATTGTGCAAATTCGCGAATAGTGCAAGTGGGTAATTTTAAAATTTGTCAACTAATCGTGATATATTATAACATTTATCTCTAGGCAATGAAATAGTCATATTTAAAGTATTAAATACGAAACCTAAGAAATTACAACTCTGTTGTGGTTCGATACAACTTTTTTAGTAATTAATGACAAACCCAAGGCATTCAAGAATATTAATAGTAACTTTGATGTTCTCTAAACAATTTTTATAGTCTACTCCAATACACAATATATCGTCCAAGTAAATTACAGACGTATATCCCCGACTTCGTAGATAACGCATTACCTCTTTCATAATCTTAGTAAATATTCTAGGCGCCACGGACAAACCATAGGGTATACCTTTAAATTCATAAGTAAGAATTTGTGATTTATTATTTTTAAAATTAAATCTTAAATATTTGCGATAAGTTTTTGCTACGGAAACTAAAAGATAGGATTCTTTTAAATCGATTGATGCTAGAAATCCTCCTTTTGTTATTAATTTTGCTGCTGTTCTGTAAACTTCCATTTTAAAATGTATTTTAGGAATGAATTTATAAAAAGATTTTAAATTTAAAATAAATCTTTTTTGTCCATTTGGTTTGGGTGCCAAGAATATTTTAGAGATATATTGATCTGGAGCCGGGGAGCATAAAGAAATAGCTCCCAACTTTAACAAGTTTTCGATTGCAACTTGCATGATTTGTTGATCGGATGAACTAAAATTGCAACAAGGAGGTGAACTTTGAATTACAGGAAAGCGGTTGAAATACCTTCACGAATCCATTTTAAAATTACATTATTACTTGTGATTTTTAACCAACAATTATAAAATAATTGTAAACGGCCAGCATGTACCTCTGTTTATATCGGCGTGACTGAGGGGCACGTTGCTTGTTCGAATAGCTGGAGCGCAGCGTCGTCGGAGCGCTCGCTGCAGTTGTTCGACGGGTCGTCGCCGTCAACCGCGTTTGAGGAGCAGTGCGCCCCCCCCCCCCCTGTTCGATGGGAACCGAGGAGGGCCCGTCCAGTTTCCCTGACGGGGTCGTGTAACTGAAGTAGAAGGTGCGGATTTCGGTAAAGAAACGTTCTTCTTTATTGAAAGACCCTGTTTTTCTATGATCTTAGCTGTTTTAATTTTTTCGGAAAGATTATTACCAAAAAGGGTTTCATCCCTGTTTTTATCAATAATATTTAAAATTGATTTGTCTAAACTAGGCGTCAGTAATTTCATCCTAGTTTCACTATCTTGGTAGTGTAAATCCGATAAAATCCGAGTGGCATCTGACAGAATCTTTATTGATTTTATTTTATCATTATCCGTGAGAAGTAATGTCATTGTTTTATTAATAGCAGTTATACCCACGCCTAATTGCTGCTGACAATTTTCTAATTTTTTGTCCCGTAACCTTAGTGTCTCAGTGATTGCAGCCGAAATTTCACCGTTTAACGATGGCGCTTTTAATAATTTACAATTATTCGGTATCAAATACAATTTGATCAGGTTTTCGCGGGAATCTTTCGACAAACCCTTTTTTAGTATAGGGAGCCATCTTTGAGCCAAATCTTGATGAATATCCTCTCCGTATTGCGGTTCTTCTTCGATTGCATCACCGAGTGCCTGTAAATATTCCTGTGTAAGTTCGGGTTGCGATACAGCTTCCGGTTGTTCTACTGAGTTAGGGGGTATTTCGAGGCTGGCATCTTGAAAGCAATCTGCTTCAACCATTCATTCCAATCAGCCTCAGAACGTGGTAAAATATCTTCCACTTCGACTGGCACCATGACATCTGCAATGCAAGTACATGATTAAACATGTCGTTTCGCCTTGATTTTGACTCTCGGCCAACATTCAGGGGCGTATTCCCTTGTTTAACTCTCGAAAACTTGGGAAAAATAAGTCATGGTTACGACTCACGGCCGTACTTTGACTTATTATTGCAGAAAAATAAAAATGTTGTATATCGCTTACCTGTGTCATCGTTAGATGAAGACGAAGAATCAGATTGGATAATTTTTCGACGCTCACGGCGTCTATTACTTTTTTCTTCGATCTTTTTTATCTTTTCTTTATAATAATTATTTTTTTCAGCACTTTTACGTTTCGGCATTATAGCTTTTATAAAAATATCCCTGTAGAAATACTTTGAATTAGATGAGCACGTGCGATCGTTACCTTGCAAGAGAAAAGAATGAGGCTTAAACAGAGCGCACGACCGAAGAAAGAAATAATGTAGGTAGAATTAAAATAAAAATAAACTATTTCTTTTATATAAAAACTAATACTCTTAAATATGCGACGTTACCTTGTAAGATAAGAGGACTACCTGGTTAATTATATCTGAAGAATGAAACAACGAAATATAATATTTATTATATACACTATTATATATTGTTAGATTGTATTATTTACCCAATTAGTATGGCTCCGTCGCGTGTACCAGGTTGTTCCATCATTCGTGCATGCTGCTTCACCCGAGACGGCTCCCTCATTTATATTTATCGCACATAGTTTTGTGAAGGTGGTCTAAAAATGAATTTTAGGTTATGACAAGACATATTTTAAAAATTCTATTTATTTTATAATAGTGTGCATTGACATACCTTATTAATATTTTTTTCATTCTCTGCAAACAAAGCACGTTTCCTTTATCATGAATTCACGAGTGCATGTTACGTAATATAATAATCGTAAAATACTAAAAAATCGAGCATACACCTCTTGCCGTTACCGGCGCGCGTGGTTGTCTGATGGCCGGAGGGTGAACACCTGCATTGCTTCACGTGCGCCGACTGTTTTATATATTGTTTATATTTCTTTGTTTTTTTTATTAGTATTTTTATTTATTTATTTTATTTCTTTTTTTTATGATTATTATGACTTTATTAAGAAATATATATTTCTTATATGTATTATACAGATATCAGTCTCTTTTTTTATTTTAATTCACGTAATTATTATTATGTTAATTCGATGTCTTTGTCGCTGCCCGTCACAGCGATGAATACAACAAAAAGGTGACCATTGAAAATCAGCATTGGGTTTTTTTGGGACCCATATTTCGCTGAATGGTCCGCTTGTTTGGGACACGGCATATTTGCAGGCATTCCATGTGTACATGTCTACGCACATAATTGTTTTCGGATTCGACACCAATTTCTCAAAATAAAGTCCGTGAGACTTGACATAGTATTGCTTATCAGCGACCTATTGATTTCTGATTTTTATAGTTACGGGCATTTTCATACAAAAGTCAGATCTCGGAATATAGCATGATTTTAAAGCGATATTTTTACATAATTAGTTAGATGACGAATTTGTTTTTAGGCGAACCAAAATATATGAAAATGTTATAACATAATTAATTGAATCGTGATCCGTAGACAATGCAACCACAAATTAAATGTTTATTTTATTTAATGCCTGTTTATTGTTTTTAATGATATCTAATTTTTTTTATGCAAATACAAATATAGTAAATACAATAATTCTATGTATAAAATTGCTTTAACTAGTTACATCACATAAAACTATACTTTGCTTAGTTAGTTTATCTATGATGATGTCGATTGTAGAAACATAAGGGACTAAAAGCAATTGACGTAGAAAAACATGTTATTTCAGGACGGTCCCTTTTAAACGTATCCTTCATTATAATACAAAAAATAGGACGGTCTGGCAGGTGCCGCATGTTGCGTTGCAAAATCACCAAGCTTAGTGTCGAACATCTGTAGGTGCTACCATATATATGTAAATAAATATTGAGTTGCACACATCATATATGTTTATTTCGTTCGTATTTAGTAACTATCGAGTTTTTTAAAGGTTCTTCTCAGAAAAATCTACATTCCGAACAGGTGGTAGTGTCATTATTTTATTTATTTTTTTGTTTTGACGATTCAAAATCGTTTCTGAGAGCCTACTTGAATGTAGGATATTTTGGTTTATTTTGCAGATTAATGTGCAGACGGTTCGCCTTATGTTAAATGATCACCGTCGCCCATGGACATTTGCAGCACCAGAGGCGCAACAAATACGTTGCCACCTTATATAGGCATGAAGAAAAGTGAAGCATACTATGCAAATTACGGGATGGGGGGAAAGGCTGGGCTTCCAGTTCTCTCACTCATCGTACGAAACGTATGAGCTACTTCAAGCCGATCTTCTGTGAGAGTGAAGCACTGATCCGGTCGAGCCAGCCAGTAGCTGTAGTCAGTCGGCTACAGCTACGCTCAACCTCAACTGATATGTATCTACTTAAACCATTATTTTACATAGTTATTTCACGCTGATTTTCTGTGATAATGTGGTACTGTTCCTGTTGAACTACAGCTAGACTCTATCAAAGTTTTGTTGCCTATGGACTGATATGAATTATTATTACGGTAGTAAAAATCAAAACAATTTCAATAATAATAAATTAGGAGTATCTTGGTCTTAGCAAAATAATCATTGGTTAGATTATTCCATTATGAACAAGATTCGGTAGTAAACGGGCTGAAGTACTGGACTAGCCAACAGACTATCACAAATCGCAAAATGTATAAAAATAATAAATAATTATAGACACATCTATTTTTATTGTGAGCGTATTTATACATTTTTTTCTTTTGACCTAGGTTAAATAACCGACAATACGAAATAATAGCTAAGTAAAGATTTGTGATTATTTTATATACTTTGTACTCTTTATATAGTTGTGGAGTTCGAGGCTTTCAATCAAGTTTAATTCGATTTGTGATTCATTTGCAACTTTTAACACAGGGAATATTTAAATAGGTGAAATAAAATGACAAACAACACGATTGTCTCGTTTCAAATAATTTACTGAGTTTTAAAATACGTATAACAGTAACTATGACTGAGAGGTACATGTTACTTTTTAAATAATGTTTCTTTTTCGGTTATAAGCATAAAAAATGTGTTAATATATAAACTAAATATTTATAATGTCTAAATATTTATAATAATACAAATCATTTTAAATGTTGTCAGAGTAGTATCGTCCTTTTAGCTGCTACAATCCGTTAACGATCTACCTAGAACGGCTACCTAATAACTGCCGACTCGACTATTCACACAAATGAAACACCACTTTAAAGAAAGAACACTGTATTAAAGACAATTTGTACTAATTCTACTTTCAACATATATATTATTACGAAAAAATCTAGCCAGCGCGATTCAGGATTATACCTTCATCTTAACAACGCCATCTCTTGACAGCAATCGGAACTACGTATGTCAGGCATACCGCCCACCAAGAACCAACAGTTCTTTATTGTAGAAGACCGCCCACCATTCGTCTCCGTCACGGTTTTGGTAAGGGAATCAATTTAGAGACCGGTCTCTTTAGAATCGAATCTTTACATTTCAGAGTAACAACTCTCACTTGTCATCAGGACCTACGTGCTTGTTCAGTATCCGAGCTAATAACCACTTTGTAGGCGGCAAATCATCCTTCAAGATTACTACATAATCTACATCCACTGTACCGGTTGTATTTTGCCATTTATGACGTTGCTGCAGAGTGTGTAAGTATTCCCTTGACCATCGTCGCCAGGAATGTATCATCATTATTAAATATTCACAACACGAAAATAGTCACGTACACTTAAGTCAATAGTTTATACACAGATTGAAGGCAGAAAAACAGAGTGATAGCATAAGATAGAACAGGCGAATAAAAACAATAGAATTAGCAAAGCGATCTAACGTAAGATAGCGAGCGGTACAAAAGCGACACTGGCTTCGCGTCAGAGAGTAATTCTCGACTGGCGAGCCGTGCGTTCTCGCACCGCCGGATCGTCCGCGCGATACTCGATGTGACGGCACACAGTGCGTAAGAATAATACGCTCGCGGCTGTCAAGTGCACCGCTTAACCGACTTCGTATAAATGGTAGTTAATATAATTATTTTCTATGGAAATAAATGTTTTTATGTTTTTGTGTTAGTGATGCATGAATGATTGTATATGTGTGTATGTACATATGTTTGTGTTAAATATAATAATTATACAGGGTCAATGCGGACTGTGTGCACTAATTGAAACTACGTATATTATTCCTATTTAGAAACACTTCAAATCAGTAGAAAAATAAATGCTATGAAAAATACGAAAAAAAAAATTTTCGAACAAATTAAATCGCTAAATAGTCGAAATAAAATGCAAACAACCTGTAAATGGTAAATAACTGTCACTGACCTCTAGGTATACTCATCAAAGTGGCAACGCCGCTCGTCGAGTTATCGAGGGCCGTGTCGGCCCGCCCCGCCCGCCCGAGCGCGAGCGGGTGCGCTTACGTCGGTCGCGGCGCGGCGGCATAAGTCGCCGTAGGTAGATAAGTTGACGATATACGAGCACAAGAAACACTTCCGCCAATTTAATTCTTTAAATTTTTAAATGTTCAATCTGTCCGCCATTTTCTTGTACACATAATTCGTACCGACGGACAATATTATTTTCTATTTTCGTTATTAAATTTGTGGTTGTTGCTAACGAAATTGACCTCACTATTTATTTTATATAGAAACCATTCGCAATAATTATTACGCACTGGCAAGTCCCTCGGCAACAACGCTTTTGTTTTACAATATTTATAAGGTTTGCGTTTATTCCGTTTTAAAACCACAGTTTTAGGGGAAATACTACTCTACTAAGGCTCGATGTCGGGTTGTCAGAGAAATACTGTAAAATTCTTTCCCCCAATGAGGCGCGTATTTGTCGTGATGGGACTCCCTCGTGTTGCGGCACAATGCATTTATTGTCTCTTAACCTTTGAACTGCCAGCACTATAATGCGAGGGTTACTGGGGCACATGCGTCTCTCACCATACTTTTCTCGGTATGTTCGTAAAGCTAAGGCCGCGTTTCCGTGGCATTCCCCGTACATTAAAACCATGTCCGTGTATTCTGAAGCGGTGTACGTAATGCGAGGCATTGTCTTAAACTCTAGTTAAGTGTTTTAGCACAATTAAAAACTAAAGTCCGTGTCCTGTCACTATAAAACATAAAAAACAACAAAAATAACACTAATATTAAGTAAAAACTTATAGTTTCGTGTCCTGTCACTATAAAATAAATATGTACTATCACTAATCTACTATTAATTTCGGTGTCCTATCACAATAACAACAAATACTTAACACAAATACTTTGGCGCGAGATTACGACAATAAAGTGGCGCGTGCGCTTCCGAATTGCGTAACGTGCATCCCGAGAGATAAGCATCGGCACACTAATTAACAGGTTTTTGTTTTATTGGTGTCTCGCTTTCGCTTGCAAGGATGCAATAGCAATATTTGACCTATTTCTATTTCTTTTACACCTAGAAGTGAAGCGCACGCTATGTACCTATTTTGCTTTCTTGTTATGTTACGAATTTATTAATCTGATACATAGCCGTGACCTTGTATAATTTAATTTTGTCAAAGCGGCAACGGTGTATCTTTTTCCATTCATATTTCAAGTAGTTGGTGCATTCGTTGTTATAAAATATACATCATGTTTTCTGAGCGCGTCGCTGAGTTAAAACTTTAGAACTGTCTAGAGACTAAACTAGTAATCCGATTTAAATAATATTTTGTATATGGCCTTGAAATCGTATTCCATTTAAACAGTTTCAATTAAAACACATAACATGTACTGACCCTGTATAATAAATATTTTTATTACTGTAAATGTATTTATATACTAAATAGATATTAAAATATGAACAATGTGGGAGTAGCCCACAGGTTCACCAACGAGAAAATGTGCCGGTGTTAATGAAGAAATATCATCGGGATAATCGTTTAACTGACATAAGGGACGAGAATTGAGACAGGCCTCAATTTGTGCAAGTAGCGTTGTCATTTCCTCGAATGTTAATGACACATCTCCTATAGTTTTAAGTAAGTGTGTTTTTACTGATTTAATTCCAGATTTCCAAAGACCTCCAAAATTTGGTGTTTTTGGAGGGATGAAATGCCAAGAAGTTCTATCATTACTCAATAACTCAGCAACTTGTTTCATAGCGTCGTTCATACTTTCATTTAACATCCTTGACAATTCCTTTGCAGTGCCTACAAAGTTTAAGCCATTGTGACTATATAAATCGGAACAGTGACCACGACGAGACACAAATCGTCTAAATGCAGCAATAAAACCCTGTGTCGTTAGGTCGCTTACAGCCTCTAAATGGATTGCTTTTGTTTTCATACAAATAAACAAACAGAGATATCCCTTATATGACTTCTGTCCTCTTCCCTTTGAAACTCGCATTTGTATAGGGCCAGCAAAATCTACTCCGCTTGTCTCAAACGCTCGTCCTGGACTAACACGTACTTCTGGCAGTTCCCCCATTCTTGGTTGTATACCAGTGCCTGGGTGTTTCAGACATACTACGCATTCCCTATAACATTTCTTAGCTAATTGTTTTATACTGATGATCCAGTATCGACTTCGCAAATAATTCATCATCATAGCCACACCGCCATGTAAAAGTCTTAGATGAGCATCTTTAACTGTTAAAGGTAAGTATTATTAGGAATTATTATTGGGTGTTTATAGCTATGAGACTGATAAGACGCTTGAATTCTTCCACCAACCCGTAGAAGATCATCACCATCCAGGTATGGAGATAGTAAAAATAATTTGCTTTTCTTTTTTATATTTTGCTTTTATATTATCTTTTATTTTTTCTGAAAATTCTTGTTATTGTATAACTTTAATGCATGTATATAAAGTTTCTCTCATTTCCTTGCTCGTTAAATAGGTTTTATTATTTTTAATATCATTTTTTTTTGTTTTCCGGTGCAGAAATCGTCGACAATAACTGAGTACCCGTATCATCCTGAAAAGCGTTGGAAATCTTTCCCATATATATTCGGATTTATTGCAAAAAAATGTATTTGTATGCGTTTTTCTTTCTTCCAAATTTGTTTTTGGTACAAGTAATTTTACGGATTTTTTAGTTTCCTGATTAAGCCAAGGAGGACCGTTCCATCATAACTGTTTATGCTTTAACTCAGATGGATTCAATCCGCGTGATGCAAGATCAGCGGGGTTATCTTCAGAAGCAACATGGTTCCAACAGTCATTATTTAGTCTCGTTGGTACTTCGGAGACCCGATTTGCAACGAAGGTTTGCCACCTGTTAGGCTGAGCTTCAATCCAGGCTAACACAACCATAGAGTCTGTGTAGGCAAAGATGTTGTGTTTATCTATATTTAATTCGTTGGCAAATTCTGAGAGTAGCCTTGAAAGGAGAACTGCAGCGCATAGTTCTAGTCGTGCAATCGAAATTTGTTTTAAAGGAGCCACCCTGGTTTTACTTCCGAGTATCGTTATATATATGCTATCCACACTTATTATTTTTACATACACCACAGCAGCGTATGCAGTTTTAGAGGCATCGGCGAAACCATGTAATTCGATTTGTTTTACTTCTGGGTGAGTATAAATCCATCTATTTACTTGTATTTTTTCCAATTCTGATAATTCTTTTCTGTAACATAACCATTCCTCTTTTAGGTTAATCGGAACCTCTTCATCCCATCCACATGTACATAGCCATAGCTTTTGAATAATAATTTTTGCTTTAATAATAACTGGAGCTAGCCATCCAAAAGGATCGAATAAACGAGCCACCTCGGAGAGAATAGTACGCTTTGTTATATATCAGGTATGTAAAATTTAAATTTGTCGTCTATTCTGTCCCATGAAAGTCCCAATATTTTGATCACTTTATCGAATTTAATTTCCAACGGTTTTAGATTGACCCTTTTATGTGTTATTTTGTTCAAATAATAATAATAATAATAATCGATATACTCCTCAATAATTGTTCTGCTTCACCCGCCACAGATGATTTCAGGTAATGTAGCTTCTGCACGTCATGCAGATGTTTGTTAGTGTGGATTAAGGAATAAAATAAAGCGTGAAACGACGGCCATTCGGTGTATCTGCCAGAGAAGATAGGTATTTTTATTGTCGTCAAGTTAATTTCGGTAGTTTTTTGTTGTTTTTCTGCTGGTTGTATTTCACTCTTAGGTTCATTTTTCTTTAGTTCGTTTTTTAATTCACTTTTGTATTCTATATATAACTCCTCACATTGATTATATAGATCCTCAGAAAAATATTTTAAATCATTTTTACTCTCCTTCTTGACACATGATATAAGTTGATCAATCCAGATTTAAACGCTTGCCATGTCTCTTCTAAGAGTTCCAAACAAATTACTTTTAGTTATCTCGAAAAGATAACTAAAAGTAATTCTTTGTTTTGGAGATTTATTAAACTTTCGTTTTCCTTTATATATTTGATCAAATTTTTCTTCTTGAACATTAATCATTTTATATATATCTACCATTTTTAATATTTAATTAAATTTATAAATTTTAAGTTTGAATTTCAAATGCACTAAAGTTTTTCAAAGTGTTTTAATGTAAGAAATTTTCTAAGTCCATATTTACGATTTTATTCTATGTCCTGATAGTTTACATTAATTTTTAACGTTCACTGCACTTAACATATAAGGTTCAATTTATTTACGATTTTACAGAGTCCATTTTTTACCTGTTTACAATAACACTAACATTTCATTATTTCACTGAGTTCCTTATTGCATCCATGCCGAACGACCACTATGGCTACCTAATAACTGCCGACTCGACTATTCACACAAATGAAACACCACTTTAAAGAAAGAACACTGTATTAAAGACTAATTCTACTTTCAACATATATATTTTTACGAAAAAATCTAGCCAGCGCGATTCAGGATTATACCTTCATCTTAACAACGCCATCTCTTGACAGCAATCGGAACTACATATATCAGACAGGGTCCATTTTTCAATAAAATCCTCATTTGAAATCTGAATCTACAAAAACAAAAAGTCCTTGATAGAGTTTCAAAAATTAGGAAATTATTTAAATTTTCCGTGGCGAGAATTACAAGTGCAAATTTTCATAATTCGGTGCTTATAAATCGATCTATTATTGAAATTGGGGAGGAAAACTTTGCGGTATTTCTATTGCGGTTATTAATTTTTTCGGCGGGTAGGCATGAAAACATAAACACGCAAATTTTATAGCTCTGTATTTTTTAAATTATTAATTTTCATATATGTTATAATTTAAGTGTACCTGTGTATAAGTTGGCGGTCACTGAACTTTCTTACAAATCATCACCTATTCACTTTAATCACTTCACATAAATATGGACACAACAGCTGAGCAGCTTTTAAAAAGCATGGAAGAGCTTTCAAAATTATTTAACTCCAGGATGGAGAGAGTTTGAGAAAAATTTGCCGCAACCCACTTCTGCTTCCAACCCAACAGTGAAAGCTTTAGCTGGAGAGTTCCAAACTTTTAAGACCTTTGTTTGGAAATCATCCTTGGCTTTGATCGCTTGTAGACACAATCTAGAAGAAAGGTCTTACTTCTTCATGGCATTACGGAGAGTGTGGATGAGGATGTGGTAAAGAAGACGATGACTGTGTTGACGGAGCAGATGAAACTGACTAATGTTAAACCTGAGTCACTTGAATCTTGCCACAGGTTAGGTGCCAAAAAGAACTCGGCTCGGCCTGTTTTAGTGCGCTTCACAACTGTGCAACTTCGCTTAAATGTCTGGAGGGCTAAAACTTCGTTGAAAGGTTCATCAATCAAAGTAACGGAATTCTTAACAAAGTCCCGTCAGGAAGTTTTTGTTGCAGCTCGAAATCATTTCGGCATTCGAAGATGTTGGTCTGCAGATGGCATCATAATTATTGTTCTGCCGGACAAATCCCGTGTTAAGGTTGTGTCTCAAGATGAACTTAAGCAGCTAAGCTAAGTATTCTAAAAACACGACAGCTTCGTAGTGTTAAAACATATTTGTTAATTTCTTAAGTTTGTTATTGTTACCATAATTATTTTCGTCATGTTTTAACATTCTAAATATTTTATATTGTAATTGAGGGTACACTGAAGTCTCTTTGTTTACTTCATTTATCTTAATTTCAAACAGTTAAACGTTATTTTTTTAAATTTTACAAACTTTTTTAGTGTATTAAGGTATTTTCAATAAAAATAACTCAATCAATTCTTTAGTTAATAGCTTCTAGTTGTGCCAATTAAAATTAAAATAACACTCATGGGTGAATTTCAACAGGTCCAATAAATTCTTCATTTCCGTGGATTTTTTATTTTGCAACTTTAGAACAAGAAAAAATAGTGTTTATTCAAGTTTTAGATAATATATGTATTCTTACTTAATATCTAGCAGATAGCTTAAAAAACTAACTAGATATACAAGATTAAAAATTTCGTGCCACGGCGATGAAACATGTGTTCACGGCAATGAAAGAACTGTGCCACGGGAATGATAGAATCAATCCACGGTAATGAAAAAATCCAATAACACATGATATTTTTATATTTAATACTTACCTGGGATGGACACATCCCTGTCTCTGAGAGGGAAAAGAATACATATACACATGCACTCTTTCTACCCTCTTCTCAATAATCTTCTTGCATAGGAGTAAAATTAAACAAAATGTTAATAGAATCAAAGCAACACAATCATTTATTTTAAGTTCTTTCACACAAAAATTAACAGAACAGAAATTAACAAATAAAAATAATCTTTTCTAAAGTATGCAATAGCTATTGCTAACAATATATACTTAACACAACATAATTTTACAATTCGCGAATAAACAATTATTTATTATGATTTAATCAAGTCTGGACAAATCGTAGGGCCTACCTAATCACAGCCTTATTATCAACATAATATTTTTTACCTTTTCTCTATTAAATCTTATATTACAGACTTACAGTATTGGATTCAACAAGATTACACCCTTTGTCAACGGTTCGTTTTTAGATATGATAGATATGTGTAGTGTAGCAAGAAAGATAAACCATACAAAAGGGTGTGAACTTGGTATGTTCATCGTTTTCCAATAAAGAAATCTTATTATAGAATACAATCAGCCTTTCTAATTAACACTTACATCTAATTAACACTAACAATATAGCACTGTTAACAGGAATATCAGCCTTTAAAATTCACTCGTCTCATTATTATTATCTATACTTCAATATTAACTTAGATCACAAAGATATATTTTTGCACATCACAAATCAAAATAGCCTATTCATAAAATTGTACACTGTAGCAATTAATATGCATTTTCAAAATAATTTACTCTTAAAAAAATATCAACCTTTCGGGTATAATCGTAACGCTTAACCTAAGAACACAAGTTCCAAACCAACAGCCATAGCGTACGGACGCATCAAAACGTCGAGCGAACCACGCTCCGCTAGTATAAATCGGAAAAAATTAGAAAAATACGTTAAAAACAGCGAAAAGTGTGCTTAAAGTGTTTTTTGTGACAGTGATAAGTGTGGAGTGTTAAAGGACGAAAATTCTTGGACAAAATAGTGGAAAATTAAGGTAAAAAACAGAAATTTTCTACAAAAAACACGTGGTGAAATAGTTTTTTGCCTACGCTGCCAAATTTACCGCGGCGAGGTGCCGTTTTTATTATTGAATAATAAGCGTATAAACAAGGACTACAGCTCACCAAAAAATCAGAATTTTTCGGACACTCCATCACGGAGAAAAATTCAGAAAAACAAAAAACACGTGCTGGCTAAAATCGGAACTGTTAAGAAATCTAACAAAAACTATATATCTATCAAAAGACAGTATACTGACGAGCCTAAAACAGTTTTCGAAATTAAAATAGCTCCACAAACAAAAAAGTTACGAGCAAGAGAAAAGTGTTAAAAAAGTCACTAAACTTTGGAGCCGAATAACAAAAAATCTAAAGCGACAACCTATCCAAAAATTTATTAAAATCAAAGGGGAAATTAACGAAGAGTAAGACAGTGAAAAAATTTTCAAAATCGGATAAGAAACGAGGAAGATATAGTTAAAAAACTGTAAAGTGACATCTACCACGTGCTAAGAAAAATTTTTATCGCCGCGGAACTTTGTTTAAGATTTCTTAACAAACAAGTGTCGTCATCGGGATTTGTCTGCCGGTAAATATTAAATTTATTTTCAAAAACCAAAAAATTTTTGAGCCAAAAGCTGCTTTTTTGAACAGGTGACAAGAAACCAAATAACTTTTTGAACTTTAAAAATTTATTTTAAAAAACTATTTAAAAGTATAAAAAACGTTTCAATAGACAAACATCCCATTGGAAAATATTACATATAGATATAATTCTCGGAATCAGAATAAAACTAGGTCAACTGTGAACTGTAACCAAGTACAGAGTAAAAAGTAAAAAAGTAAAATTTAGAAATAAAAGTAGAGTAAGATCTATATGTAAATTTGATAATAGTATAAGAGTAGTATTAGTATAAGGACAGTTACACCCTACACAGCAAATAAATATATGTCGTGGAACAAAAATAATTTTTTAATTAAGTCACTGAATTGATTAATGTAGTAATGGGTAAGCGCGGTGACGTCATTCTTATTAAAGTCACGTGGACAGAGTCGTGTTGGGTAGTGGGGGACTGTGTAACAGACACTTACGATTGAGAAACCGCACAGTCCACACCTCCAAGACAAAACTGTCAGTTTACCTATTCGAAGTAATACTAAGTTATAGTTATTGTGATTGTGATTTTCGATAATAAATCTTTGTTGACTATAGTTTTGTTATAATATCGTGATGGACCCCTTACCACCGAACGACAATTCTAACGCCCAGCCATATCTGGCGCCGTCATCAGAAGTGGGATCTGAAACCCACTGGCGCACTATGTTCGAGATTCAGCAGAGAAATATGATGCAACTGATTCCGGAGTTCAACCCAGAGCAAGTAGATGCTGATCCACGTCCTTGGTGTGCTACGATTGATATTTGCGTTAATGAACGCCCACTGGAAGGTGCATCGCTCATCATAGCTCTCAGTAAGGCACTGAAGGGCAGCGCCTCGTCGTGGTTGTCACAAATCTCTCATGCGGGTATGACTTGGCAACATTTTCGTGACCTGTTTCTCGCACGCTACGATTCCACGGAAACACTTGCTGCGACGCTTATCGGCGTAAATAACGGCAAGCCGAAAGATGGTGAATGTCTCGCAGCATATGCAAGCCGTGTGATGACGATGCTATTGACTAGATGGAAGGATTTAAGTCAAGAAGAAATCGCTACATCATATGTGCTGGCTCATATTGCCCAGTTCGATTCGCGTCTGTACCGCTTAGCATTTACAAGCGAAATTACGACACGTAACAAATTACTGCAAGAAGTGAAGGCAAGTGCTAGTTTGAAACGGAAAAACGATCGGAATAATGAATTTGTCGGACTAACGGACGGATCGGATGTGAAACGATTCAAATCACAAAGTGCTAGTGTTACATTTAAGTGTCATAAGTGTGGTAAACCAGGACATAAAGCGGTTGACTGTCGTTCCAATTTCGTCAAACCAACTGTGCTTTCCGCCAATAAGAGACAACCGTCATCGACGGTCACACCTGGAACCAGTAAACAAGTGATTTGTTTCCGTTGCGGCGTAAGAGGGCACATAGCGTCCAACTGTCATCGTGGCAACGCGGGCGCGGGCAACTCGACCTCAGTGGGCCGTGCTGGCCCTAGCAATGGAGACGGCGCTGTAGCGGAGCGTCGCGTGGATGTCTGTACAGTGGCAGGCGTTTGTGGAAAATTACAACAGTCTGGTGAGTCGTACTATTTTTATTTTGATTCCGGTGCCGAATGCTCTCTCGTTAAACAAACTGTTAGCCGTAACTTCATAGGGGAACGTACATTCGCGACTATTCGAATACAGGGTATAGGTTATACCAAGGTAGACTGTACTGAACAAATTCTTTGTGACGTGTTGATTAATGGGAGTTGTATATCGATTTTATTTCATGTATTGCCCGATGATTGTTTGCAATATGACGTAATGATTGGTCGAGAAATCTTAAAACAAGGGTTTATAATTAGCATGTCTGAGTCGTCTCTTATTGTCTCAAAACAAAAATCTGTTGCTACTGCTACTTACAAACCGGAGTCCGTGCACAGTCTTATCGATATCGACACAGATATTCCGAATATTCTCACGCTTTTATTGATAGTTTACCCCGTACGCGTGTCACATCTGGTGAATTAATTATTAGACTTCAAGACCCGAATCGTACTGTTTATCGTAGGCCTTACAGGCTCAGTCCAGACGAAAGGCAGATAGTCCGTTCTAAGGTTAGAGAGCTAATAGAAGCTAACATCATTCGCCCCAGTCGATCTCCGTTTGCGAGTCCTATACTACTTGTAAAAAAACGTGACGGTTCTGACCGTATGGTGGTGGACTATCGTGAACTGAACTCTAACACGGTGCCAGATAGGTTCCCTTTGCCTCTCATAGCAGACCAAGTAGCTCGATTGTCTGGAGCTAGCTTTTATACGTGCTTAGACTGCACTAGTGGCTTTAACCAAATACCCATTAGGGACCCGGATAGTATCGAGCGTACCGCTTTCATTACGCCTGATGGGCAGTTTGAATACCTTGCAATGCCTTTTGGTTTACGAAACGCTAGTGTTTTTCAAAGAGCAGTATCTAGTGCCTTGGGAGATCTGGTTTTCTCATATGTGGTGCTCTATCTCGATGATATCTTGATACCATCTGTCTCTGAGGATCAAGGTCTCTTTAGGCTACGTGAGGTGTTAGGGGCTTTGACTAAAGCCGGATTTTCTCTGAACATTTCGAAGTGTTCTTTTTTAAAGCGTCGTGTTGAATTTCTGGGCTATGATATCACTGCAGGCGAGCTTCGACCTAACCCTAGAAAGATAGAAGCTCTAACTAAATTACCTCCCCCTCAGAATATTCACGAGCTAAGACAATTCATTGGCCTTGCTTCATACTTTCGCAAGTTTATAAAAAGTTTCTCTCAAATTATGACACCATTGTTTTTGCTAGTCACCGATAAGCAATTCACTTGGAAACCCGAACACGAGAGTATAAGGCAACAAATAATCTATCTTGACTACTAAACCAGTGTTGACAATCTTTAACCCAGACCTGCCAACTGAATTACATACCGACGCAAGTGCTAACGGGTATGGCGCCATTTTGTTCCAGAAGATAGATGATCAGTTACTTGTAGTCGAGTACTTTAGTAAGCGAACGACGAAAGCAGAGTCAAAGTACCACTCTTATGAGTTGGAAACTCTAGCTGTAGTAAACGCTGTGAAGCACTTTAGACACTATTTACAGGGTAGACATTTTGAGGTTGTTACCGACTGTAATTCGCTAAAGGCTTCACGAAACAAAGTCGATATAACACCACGGGTGCATCGTTGGTGGGCTTTTCTTCAAGCATTTGAGTTTGAAATTAAGTATCGTGAGGGACGTCGTATGGCTCATGTCGATTTTCTTTCGCGGAACGCTTTACCATCTTCTGATTCTCCCAGTTTTTCAAAGGTCGAACAAAAACGCGTTGATCTTGCAACCTTGTCAGATAACTGGTTATTAGCAGAGCAGCTACGTGATCAAGAGATTCAATCGTTAGTAACTAAACTCAAAGACGGACAATTCCCACCTGATATTGCCAAGACTTACGAGATGCGTTCAGGCATTTTGCATCGCAAAATACAGAGAAACAACCGCACCCGGTGTCTCCCAATAGTTCCTAGGGCATTCCGTTGGTCAGTAATAAACCACGTCCACGAATCGCTTATGCATCTTGGATGGGAGAAAACTCTCGAAAGGCTATATGAACATTATTGGTTCGACCATATGGCTAAGTATGTGCGTAAGTTTGTCGATGGGTGTATGACCTGTAAAATATCAAAATCTCATTCGGGTCGTGTGCAGGCTGAACTTCATCCAATCCCTAAGATAAATGTTCCGTGGCATACGGTGCATATGGACATAACTGGCAAGCTTAGTGGTAAAAACGATTCTAAACAATACGTCATCGTTTTAATAGATGCCTTTACTAAGTTTGTTCTTATGTACCATACTCTCCGTATTGATGCAGTTAGCGTGATTAAAGCCCTAAAATCTAGTGTATCGTTATTTGGAGCTCCGGCGCGAATTATTGCTGATCAAGGTCGATGTTTCGCCAGTAAAGACTTCAAAGATTTCTGTGCGAGTCACGGTATTTCCTTACACTTAATCGCCACGGGGTCAAGTCGTGCCAATGGCCAAGTTGAAAGGACGATGGGTACATTAAAAGGTATGCTGACTTCGGTAGAGGCTTCTGATAGGTCTTGGCAGGAAGCATTAGAGGATGTACAACTAGCTTTAAATTGTTCTGTTCATCGTGTTACTGGTGCTAGTCCACTCGAGCTTATGTTAGGGCGTGTAGCTAGACCATTAAATCTTTTGACTATTGACGATACGGAACCGGAAATAGACATTAACAAAACGAGAGAGCATGCGGCTAGGAACATAGAAAAGAGTGCTAGTTACGAAAAATTTAGATTCGATAAAAATAAGGCTAAAATTGTAAAATTTGACATTGGTGACTTGGTCTTAATTCAAAATGAAGAGAGAAATCAAACGAAGTTGGATCCCAAATACAAGGGACCGTTTAAAGTTGTAGAATTACTTGAAGGCGATCGCTATCTGTTAAAACAGTTATCTGGTAATAGAACCTATAAGTATGCTCATGATCGTATACGAAAGATTCCTCATACTGATGTACCTGCTGAGTTAGATTTGTTTAATGCGGATGATGATGGTGAAGGAACCGCCAGCGGTAAATAGAGCACATACCATGGTTACATATTTGGTCGCACTGCACGTACTAGTCTGTAGTCGTAACTGCAACTCGCTTGAGTTGTTCAGGGCGCGATGGGCAGCTAGTGGTGCGGCGGGGACCTGGGTCTCTTAGGAGACCATTTTGTGTCGGTCATGTATTGACCTGGGACTCGTAGAGTCTATGTAAATGAAGTGTTGTTCGTGTCACATGAGGTGTGACGATATGGGTGGCAATAGTAATTGTCACTAGCTGCTGAGTCAGCCGGGCCATGAGCGTTGTATGTGATCTTACTGTATTAATAATAAAACTTGTTTTGATGATCGTTAGAGGAACCTTTCGTGATTTCGTTTATGAAATAAAAAGATAATTTGATAGTTTTTTTTTATGATTAATGTTTACTGCTGAGTACCTAAGCAATGTAATTTTACGTCACGGTCAGGTTGGCCGAGGTTACAAAGATGCTTCAAATTTGACTGTCTTGTTACAGATAAACACGAGGACGTATAACTCGTCAGGCTGGCCGTGTCGTGGAACAAAAATAATTTTTTAATTAAGTCACTGAATTGATTAATGTAGTAATGGGTAAGCGCGGTGACGTCATTCTTATTAAAGTCACGTGGACAGAGTCGTGTTGGGTAGTGGGGGACTGTGTAACAGACACTTACGATTGAGAAACCGCACAGTCCACACCTCCAAGACGAAACTGTCGGTTTACCTATTCGAAGTAATACTAAGTTATAGTTATTGTGATTGTGATTTTCGATAATAATTCTTTGTTGACTATAGTTTTGTTATAATATCGTGATGGACCCCTTACCACCGAACGATAATTCTAACGCCCAGCCATATCTGGCGCCGTCAAATAATTTAATTATAGTATAAGTTATTTATCTATTTCTGCTATTTCCGCTTATTTTTCAATTGACTTGAATTGTTTTGAAATTGGTATGTTTTGACTTAGAATTAATAGAAGTTCAACTTGGTGATTCAACTCAGTCGATTTAATTGAAAAATCATTAAATTGTTTGATTCATACATTAATGGGAGTTGACATGGACTGAGTTGAATCTGACAGTACCAAAAAATTTTTTCAATTCAATTCAATTCAAGTCAAAAAATTGAAAAATTTATTTTTGAAAGTACACCCCCCCCCACCATTTATACACCATAAATTTTTTATTACTCCATTGGTCGACCCACGAAACCCCCTTCACCCCCTCAACTTTGAACCCAATTATCTGGCGAACCAGTAGGCCAAATATAATGGAGTTTGAGCTCAAACGGTCGAGGAGAACTAGCCCTATTTGAATATACATACGGTGGATTAAAAAATCCACCCTACAAAGAAATATCAAAAAAAAACCACCTCAAAAAATTTTCGGCCCCTACAAAATCCATAAAAATAATTACTATAATAGAAATACAGATAAAAACCCGATTCCCTAAAACAGCTCCCCCAAAACATCAATATATTAGGGAATATCCCCCTTTTTTCCCTTTTTCTTAAATTTTTTTTTAAATTGAGTGCTGTGTATGTGTAACTAGACCATCCCCTAGTCGGGATTAGAATATAATTTTGTGTTTAGTGTTGCTGACTGTTCCCCCTATTGGGGACGTCAAGTTTTTAACTTATTTCTAAGTTTAAATTTATGTTATAGACCGTCCCCCTATTGGGGACGCTTTATTGGGTCAGTTTCTCGTTTGTGTTGTAACCGTCTCCCCTATTGGGGACGTTAAACTCTAGGATTAGTTAATTTGTATTGTGTTGTCGACCGTTCCCCCTATTGGGGACGAGTTCAAATTAGTCTTTCTGTTTGTGCCGTAACCGTCTCCCTTATTGGGGACGTTAAACTTTAGGATTAGTTGATTTGTATTGTGTTATCGACCGTTCCCCCTATTGGGGACGAGTTTCAAATAAGTCCTTTGTTTGTGCCGTCAACCGTCTCCCTTATTGGGGACGTTAAACCCTAGTTTAAGCTAATTGTTAGTGTTGTTGACCGTCCCCCCTATTGGGGACGTTAAAGATTTTAATTAGTTTATAAGTTGTGTTTTATGCCGTCGATCGTCCCTCCTATTGGGGACGTTAAGCTTTTAACTTAAGTCTTTTGACCGCCACCCTTATTGGTGGCGTTATTTATTTATTATTTTGTTATTTTTCCTGTAATTCGTACGTTCTTACGATGTCCCCTCCGTTGGGTAAAAACGTAAAGAACGTGATTGTCGCGCACGCAGAGGAGAAGCCCCGTGTTGCCCAGACACAGGCACAGCCCAGCGCCCGCCCGGTGGAAAGCGCCACAGCAAAGGCGAATAGGCTTTTTCAGACCGCGAAGGCCCAACTGGAGCAGTGCGGGAACCTGAAGTCGACCATCAAGGAGGCCGTCCTGGACAGTCTATCAGGACTGTACGGGACGGTCCTCCAGGTGGACGAGCGTCTCCGTTCCCTGGAGCTGAAGTTGGCGCAATCGCGGTCTGACAGCGAAAAAGACCTAAGAACAAAAATAGAAGAAAAGGATAGATTAATAGAAAGACTAATGAAAAATTCGGACATGGGGGGCAAAATCGGGGATTTGTTAACGAACATGGAGACGTTAAAGAAGATAATTAGCTTTGACGTCATGGGCCGATTTGATGAATATCCTCCTGAGCGGGCGCTGTGCGGGAACGTGAAGAAGATAGAGGGCCTTGTGGATGAGGTAAAAGTGATCGGAAAGAGAGTGGAGGAAACCGGTGAGAAGGTGGACACGATTGGGAAGCAGGTGGGGGAGGTCGAGGGAAAGCTGCAAGAGTACGGAAAAACTGTTAAGGATACCGGAAAGGCCGTAGAGTCCCTCAAGGCCCCGGCGACAACATACGCCGAGGCGGCGAGGGCTCCAAAACCAAAGGCCCAGCTTCCCCCCTGCCGCCCCAATCACGCCCTGATCGTGTCCTCCGTCTCAGAGAAAGATACAAGCGATACGGTTATAAGCAAGGTTAGAGAGGCCCTCGACGCGCGTAGGTCGGGGATACAGGTCGACAGAGTGAGGAAAATTAAAGATGAAAAAATAGCTGCGGCAACCGGCCTGAACTTGATAAGATGGAGAGTCGACTTAAGTCTCAGGCCGGCCTCAAGACTGAGCCCGCAGCAAACCGAGACCCTAGAGTGGTGATACGGAACCTCTTCAACTATAACTCTGAGGCTGACATCATAGAATCCCTAAGGATGTAGAATCAGAAGTTGTGGCGTGATTTGGATCCCAGCCACTTTAGGGTTAAGGAGGTTTACCGAAGGAGGGCGCGAAACCCCCACCAGGCCCATGTGGTATTACAGGTCTCGCCTCAGGTATGGCGTAGGCTGACTGAGGCGGGAACTGTATATATCGATATACAGGGCCTGATTGCCGAGGATCAGTCGCTGCTGGTGCAGTGTACCCGTTGCCTGGGGTACGGCCATGGACGCAGGCACTGCAAAGAGACGGTGGACCTTTGCGGCCACTGCGGGGGGGGGGGGACACGACCGCAAGGAGTGCCCCTCTCGAGTGGACGGAAGGGCCCCTGTCTGCAGAAACTGCGACCGGGCCGGGCTGCAGGACACGGGGCATAATGCCTTCAGTGGCGACTGCCTCGTCCGGCGAAAGTGGGATGGTATCGCGCGCTCCTCGGTAAGCTACTGCTAAAGGCACCGCAGTTGACCAGGAATGTGTGGGACGCTTTGTGGTTTGTCAAGCGAACCTCCAGCGCGCCCGCCTAGCGACTCAGGAGTTGGTCATGTCCGCTCACAGGGGTAAGGTTGGTGTCGCACTGGTCCAGGAGCCCTATGTCGGCGCAGAGGGGCGGGTCGGAAGCTTCCGTGGCGTTAGGTCTATACAGAGGGAAGCCGCTAGGACCAAACCCGTCAAGACGGCAGTCATGGTC
This sequence comes from Hypolimnas misippus, assembly GCA_037950945.1. Lineage (NCBI taxonomy): Eukaryota > Metazoa > Arthropoda > Insecta > Lepidoptera > Nymphalidae > Hypolimnas > Hypolimnas misippus. The sequence continues at coordinate 1,481,410 of JBBEEQ010000007.1, forward strand.
TTCCATGACGATTTGGAGGTTCATGTGAACCCCCAGATCGTCACTGAGAACATCGTGGCGGCCGTCCTTAAGACGGGCGACTGGACCGTGGCGGTTGTCTCTGTGTATCTCGAGGGCACGGAGGATATCGAGCCGTACCTGGCGCAGATACGGGACTTCATGGGACGCGTCGGCACTAACAGGATCCTTGTGGGCGGGGACTGGAATGCGTGGAGTCCGTGGTGGGGGAGCGTAGAGGAGGATGCCAGGGGCGAAGCCCTGAGGGGGTTCTTTGACGACCTGGAGCTGCACGTATTGAACAGAGGAGTCGTCCCCACCTTCGATACAGTCCGTGGGGGCAGGAGGTACACGAGCCATGTCGATGTTACCGTCTGCACCCACGGATTGTTGAGAAGTGTCCGTGAGTGGACCGTGGACGACTCCGTGACCAGTTCTGATCACAGGGCAATACGTGTAGTTCTAGGTCTCAGGGTGCCCCCTGGGGGTAACGCCCGGTGGACTACTAGACGCTTCAACACCCGGAAGGCTAACTGGGGTCGTTTCACTGAGGAAATGCGCTGCGAGTTGGCCGCCCGGGGTCTCACCCCGGAGCTAGTCCATCCAGGACAAGGGCCAACTCGAAGAGGTGGTTCAAAAGTACATCCAGTGTGTGGAGGAAGCAAGTGGCAAAGCCATACCTCCGCACAAACCACCTCGTACTAAAAAGCGCTTTCCTTGGTGGAACGACGAGCTTGAAAGGTTGCGGCGCGACGTAAACACGAGACGCCGAAGAATTCGGTGTGCGGCACCGCGCCGCAGACAATACGTGATTGACGACTACCTGAGCGCTAAGGAGGAGTACGAGCGGAGGGTTGTCGGCGCCCAGACGGAGAGTTGGAAGGAGTTCATCTCGATGCAAGAGAGGGAATCCATGTGGGACGGTGTCTATCGGGTGCTGAGAAGGGCGTCAGGCCACCGCGAGGGCCAGCTTCTCGTGGAGGACGGAGTTGTACAGAGCCCGGACCAATCGGCGGCGTTGCTGGCCAGGACATTCTTCGCCGATGACGATGACGGTACGGACTCTGAGGTCCACGCCATCATCCGAAGCCGAGCGGACCTGGTCAATGTGCGCATGCCTGAGGACGTCGAAGACCCCCCGATCACCAGGGCGGAGTTGGTCCGGACACTGCACAGCTTCAATCCTAAGAAGGCGCCGGGTCTGGATGGATTTACCAGTGATATATGCTGCCACGCCATATATGCGGAAATCGCGCTGTTCCTGGCCATCCTGAACCGGTGCTTTGACCTGGCGTGCTTCCCAGCGCCGTGGAAGGAGGCTTCTGTCATGATGCTCAGAAAACCAGCGCGTCCAGACTATGCACGCGCAAAGTCGTACAGGCCCATTGGACTGCTTTCCATCATGGGCAAGATCCTAGAGAAAGTTCTGTGTCGTCGAATCCGATGGCAGGTCTTGCCCAGGTCCAATCCCAGGCAGTACGGCTTCACACCGCAGCGGAGCACGGAGGACATACTGTATGACCTGATGCAGCACGTCAGAGGGATCCTCCACAGAAGGGAGACCGCCCTCGTGGTCTCTCTTGACATCGAGGGGGCGTTCGACAACGCGTGGTGGCCAGCCACAAAGTGCAGAATGATGGAAAAGGGTATCCCCGTAAATCTTAGACGTCTTGTCGAGGATTACTTCCGGGACCGAAGCGTTGCTGTGCACTATGCGGGAAGAACAGTGCGGAGGACACAGTCCAAGGGCTGTGTCCAGGGTTCCATCGGTGGACCTCTGTTCTGGAACATGCTGCTGGACCCCCTCCTGGACGACCTGGATAGGCTGGGCGCGTACGTGCAGGCATTTGCGGATGATATCGTTTTGGTGTTTTCCTGGCACACGGCGCTCGGGATCCAGCAGGATGCCAATGGTGCCCTGTCTTGTGCACGAGACTGGGGTGTCATAAATAAGCTACGCTTTTCCGCCGAGAAGACCCAGGCGATGATAGTCACGCGTAAGCTTAAGTATGACACTCCGGTTGTGCAGCTGGGCGGCGTTGACATCTCGATGGTGACCGAGCTCAAGATCCTCGGAGTCATCGTCGACAGTAAACTGACCTTCAACAGTCACGTTGCCTACGCTTGTCGTAAGGCAACGGACTTGTGCAGGAAACTGTCGACGATGGCTCGGGTGGAATGGGGCCTGAGTTCGGAGATCATCCGGACGATATACTCCGCAGTAGTCGAACCGACTATCCTGTACGGCGCGAGCTCCTGGGCGAAGGCCGCCGAAAAGATCTCTGTGCGAAAAACCTTTGTGACCGTCCAGAGGGGCTTCGCACAGAAGATCGCTAAGTCACATCGTACGGTGTCGCTCAATGCAGCGCTCACGCTGGCGGGTCTCCTCCCACTCGATCTTCGAGTCTGGGAGGTGGCCCGGCTGTTTGAGTGCAAACGGGGACGCCCGATTGATGAGCTGGAATGCCACGAACTGGAGGAGCGTGAGGCCTTTACCAAGGCCCCCCACCCCGCCAGTGAACCAGAGGTTGAATACCGATGTCTAGAGAATATGCTCCCGAAACTGTGGCTCAGCTGCAGCTCCCCGCTCATCTGATTTATACAGACGGTAGTAAATCGGATGACGGGGTCGGGGCGGCATATTCCTACTGGCGGGATGGGACCGAGATCCGGACAAAGCGGCTGAGGCTGGAGTCGGTGTGCACCGTCTTCCAGGCGGAGCTGCTCGCGATAGCCAGGGCTACGGACCTGGTCGTCGCGAGGGGCTTCGACTTTGCGGCTGTGCTCAGCGACTCCCGGTCCTCGCTCGATTTGATCCGGAACCCGGACACGCACCATCCCCTCGCTACCCATATTCGTAGGAATATAAGGGAGTTGCAGGGGAGGGGTAAAACCCTCCAGTTCTTTTGGGTGAAGGCTCATGTCGGGATCCCCGGCAATGAGCGCGCCGACGAGTTGGCGAGGCTGGCGGCTCAGTCCAGGGTCGCCCCAGCGTATGCCAGGTGTCCAATCTCATACGTCAGATGACGTGTGAGAGAGGGTGTGCTCCGGCGGTGGAACGAGAGGTACACCGGTGGAACCACGGCCGAGGTCACCCGCATGTTCTTCCTGGATGTATGGCGTGCTTATCGGTCCCTGAAGTAGCGGATCTAATATCTGACAAACACTCCAGGCCGTATCTGGAGCGGTTCTGCCTCAAGACGGCCAAAATTGTTACGGGACGAAATAAAACAAGATGAAATGTTATTTATAATTTTATTTTAATTTTATTTAATTTTAATTTTATTTTATTTTAATTTATTATTCAATTGAATTATTAAATTATATTTTACCATTTTACATTTTATTCAATTTACTATTTTAATTGTATTTTATATTTTAAAATTTTAACTTAATTCAATTATTATTTTAACTGTACATAATGTAATTGTAAATATTTTGAATTTTAGATATTTTAATTGTTTTAAACTTATTTTATTTTTAAACTAGCTGTGCCCGCGACTTCGTTCGCGTGGATAACAGAATGCTTGGCATGTCTCCTGCTAAGCAAAGTTATAATAGCCTGCGGTCAAGAAAAGAGCCTTTTACTTTGGATTTGGAAACTTTCTGGTTGTATTTATAAGCAGACACTAACTCAGATACGGTATTCCTCCACGGTGTTCACAATAAATGTTGAAGAAAAGTGTTTTGTGCTAGTCTTTTTAAAATTTCGATTGTAAAACAATATGTTCCCGCCGAGGTTCTCCTTACATTATATATCGGGTGAATTTTTTAACTGAGCTTAATAGCCCAAATCCGGAACTATAAGGAATCGCGAAAAATACTTAAAGGAATCTCGTGTCCGATTTTGAGAAATTTAAAACTGCATCATAAGTTTTTTTGATTTCATGATTTTCTTGGTCAGGAATAGAACCCACTAATTTTGAAAAAAAAAACATTATTGCACCACCTAATAGTGTCACCTGTAAGAATCAACTTTAGGAAAGTAATAATAAGCGAAAAATAAAAGGAAAAGATTTATTTTTATACAAAATAACATTAAATCTATACATGAATTAGAAGTAATCGATTCTACACAGACATAATCAAATACGTGGGTTAAGTCCCGGTAAGTTTAGAAAAAAAGTAAGCATTACTATTTTTACAAACGACTTGTTTATAGGTTGCATCAAAATGCTAGTCACCTACTAAAGTAAGAAAGGAGTGTGACAATCGAAAATATATAAAATGAATAACTCACAGTAACTTCTTTTATGTTGTCTATTTATTCTATATGAGCTATACCAAGTTGATAGAATGTGACGTTTGTTTTGGTCCCCGTCACCTAGGTAGGTTTAGATAATTCTTAAAAAGGTTAATCAATTTATTGAAAATCTACATTTCACTTCACTCGGCTATTGTACTCACCCACTATTAGCGTAACAACATCCCGTTATATTTTAAAATTTAACTTTTGGGTATGATCGTTTTTTTTTGAAGAATTACTAAAGATTTAATTAATGTATGAATTTGATAGAATTTTGTAAAAAATTAGTCTTTTCTTTTTATTGCATTTACCTGACTAAAGTTGATCCTTATAATATGTCACAGTATCAGATGATGCAATGATACAGAATGTTAATTTTTGCAAAATCATCGTGTTCGTTTCTGGCTAGGAAAACTTATTTTTCAAAAAACTAATAATATAGTTTTAGTTTTTATCTAAACCGGCTCTGTGACTCCTTTAATTATTATTTTTTGCTATTGCTTATAGTTTCGGATTTGGTCTATCATATCCAGTAAAAAAATTACCCAGTAAATATATTATATTTTAAAATTATTATATTTATGTATATATAAAATATATCTTTCCTATTTGAATCTGATGTTGTTCACTATTTCAATGGTTTCAATTTTGTTCCTTATTACATTGGCTTTCTGCTAGTGAAAGTTTCGTGAAAATCGGTCCAGCTGTTTCAAATATTAGCCGAAACAAACTGAGTGACAAATAGACAGACAAAAATTTTAAAATTGGTAATATTGTTGTTAATATACTTTCAGTATAATATACTTTCACATGCATTAATTTAAAATTTCAAACAGACATATAAATTTTATTTATTTGTATAGATGTATAGCTTCCCTTCTTAAATCGGAAATTGTTCGATATTTTATTGGTTTCTACAATATTTTGTTATCGCGTAATTCTCTGTTTTACTTATTCATTAAAATAAATACATATTTTTTTAATAAAGTAGCCCAAGTTAATCTTTATAATATTAGATGTCCATTAAATACGTAATGTTTTAAAGAACTTTTTAGACTTTGTGATATTTCGTGATTTTTTTCTTCCATCTCCTCTCCCTCCTTTGGGCCTCATTAATATGGGTTTAAAATATGGGATTAATGGACATCCCCTAACTGCGAGTGAAAGTCCCATCAAATTTGATTCAGCTGTTTCAGAGATTAGTTGTAAGAAACAGACTGATAGACAAAAATTTTAAAAATGGATTTTTTTATGTAAGTACTGTATATATTTTCATGCATTTCGTGAAAAGTCCAAAATAATGTTCGAGGTGAACCCTTAAATTGACAACTTTTTTATTTATGAACCGATTTAAATGAAACAAACACTAAATGTTAAGTGAAGCTTACTGCATTATATTAATGATCATACATCTAAATCGGATAAGCTCTTTTTGAGATAACGCACAGATAAACAAACTGACAAAAATTCTAACAATTATTGTTTATGGTTCTATTGCGTAGGTAAAAGGCGCCCAATATTTTTTTTTCATATATCTTTCATGTACAGACAGCGACCCGTTAGAATTTTTTTTATATGTATAGATTAAAAAATATCTTAAATAAAAGTAAGCCTAAGTCACTCCTTATAACATTTGCTAAGTGCAAGTAAAAGTACCATCAAAATCGGATCAGCCGTTTCAGAGATTAGTCGGAACAAACAGATAGACAGACAGAAAATTAAAAAAATGTATTTTTGATGTAAGTACTGTATATACTTTCATGCATTTAGTGATGAGCACAAAAAAATGTTCCACGGGATTCCTTAAATTGACATAACTTTTTTATTTATGGACCGATTGACATGAAACAAAGCCTAAATGTTAAGTGAAGCTTACTACAATATGTTAGTGAAAACCACATCTAAATCGGATGAGCCGTTTCTGAGATTAGCGTGCACAAACGCACAGATAAACAGACAAACAGACAAACAAATAAGAATTCTAAAATCATTGTTTTGGGTTCTACTGCGTTGATAAAGGCCCCCAGTAATATTTTTTTTCATATATCTTCCATGTACAGACAGCGACCCGCTAGAATTTTATTATTAGTATAAATAAATTAAAATTTTAACTTAATTAAATTATTATTTTAACTGTACATAATGTAATTGTAAATATTTTGAATTTTAGATATTTTAATTGTTTTAAACTTATTTTATTTTTAAATTATTAAATGTCCTTAACCGCATTAAATGAATATCTGTGTCCCGTAACAACCTCTGCAACCTCTAGCCGTCGGCAAGAATAGAAAATGAAATAGATAAATGTAAATAGTCATATAAGTTTTAGTCAGATAAAGTACATGTAAGAAAACTGTAAATTTAATATAAGACAAAAAGAAAAGACGGACGGGAAAAGATAGACCCGGAAAAGAGAAAAAATGACATGAGCCGCAAAAAAACTAAATGGCGGTAAAAAATTAAAATAAAAACAAACTAGTTTATTCAATTTCTTGCCACGCAAGAAGGAAACGACGGCTAAAAAAAAAAAACCTAAGAACACAAGTCAGTATCACAAGGCACTCGGAAATTCAGCCTTTCGAGTTTAACTTACAGCTAACTTACCCTAATCTGTATGCATAAGTAAATCACAAATTAGGGCCTTTTTTGGCTTTCTTAATTGTTCATTCGGTAATTAAAGCAAAATTATATTTAGTCAGATAGGTACTTAAATAAAAATTTAAATGTGGTCATCACCAGTATTAGTATCAAGTATTATTTTAGTCTTTTTTGGTTTTATTTAAAAAATCTCTTCGTCGTCGGTATAAATTTGGGTAAAGAAAGTAGTTTTTTTTCTAGGTTTAATGTTGAATATAGAGATGGTCTCGTCAGAATCGCTGCTTCAGTCTATATTTGTTTTTTTTTTTTATGGTTTTGCATGGTTTTCCTCCAAAGTACCACATTTTTCCAAATCTTTAAAAAATTCAGAGTCAACATTACATAAGAATGAGCATGATTGTACACTTGTAGCACTACTACAGTTCAAATTGATAACATCATAATGTTCTAAAATTGTACTATCAAACTGAGGAGGAGTTTTTGTTGTAGAAGTTGAGGGTTTGTGAGCCAATGAAAGTTTATCAGTTAATTTGACTGGACGCATATAACGGGAAGTTTTTGGTGAATATGTGGTGCAGTTCAATGAGCGTGCAAGAGAAGTTGGTATCTGAGGTTTAGTTAAAAAGTCATAAAATCCTAAGTGGTTACCATGGGGGCATTCTTTGACATTGTTAAGACATTCAATATTTGTGCAAGATAAACGACGCAATGCAAAACGGTTGCCTGATTCTGCAGCCCAGACAACTTGGTGGACTTTTAATGTACCTGGGAAAGGTTTCAAATTGTCAGGTAGTAACCAGTCCTTTTCAGTGACCTGATAATCTTCTACGAGTCTTATTTTAACGCCCCTAATAGAGGACTGCAAAGCATTCACGAATGAATTAAGATCAGGAATGTCACTCTGTAATGCAACGTATCGGTCTGCAGTTCTCTTTAAAAGTCCACCAACGCCATCTGAAGCACCTTTGCCGTGTCCGCATTCGCAATAATTCCAAACTACTTTGGTAATTGAGGGAATATAGACAGAAAGTCGAGATATTATATAAAAATATTTTCTTATTGCGATATTGTCCAGAAGGAGAATCCGAAACTACGTAAAGATTATGAACCAAGGGTACTGTTTGTTCTATTTCAGTCAAAATTGGAATAAGATGGGCCCATACTGCAGCAGCATCGTGGCGTAAAGATGTACTTATACTACAAAAACATTGGGTTTTTATCGTGTGACCATCAATATTATTTATTTATTTATTTATTTAAATACTTTATTGACCAAAAAAATTGGAACAAAAGGTGGACTTAATGCCTGAAGGCATTCTCTGCCAGTCAACCTTTAGGCCAAACAGAAAATCATGAAGGCGGTAACAATAAAGTTTCAATATACAAACATAATAAATAAAGAGAAAAAAAAACATACATAAATACAGTATAGTAATAAATAACAATAATTGCTAAATTATATACAGTGTGTATGAAAAATTGTGTCAACCCCCTTAACTGCGTTATCAGTATCGAAAATGTAACACAATCAAACAACTTACATTTACAAACTCTTCAATCAAAATAATAAAATTAAATATTAAATGATTATTATATGTAGAGTAACAAAATGTTTGTACGCACTGGTATAACACGATGAGACTCCATGGCGCCATCACACCTGCTGCGCTACTAGTGACGAACTCGAACGTACATTCACATTGTTTTGATTGTTTAATAACTTTAACGATTTACTGATACCGCTTTTTTTCAAATATCGATACGTTTCACTATGTTACAAATTAATTTAAAATAATAATACTTAGTTAATAATAACATCTACTTGACGGCCATGAATGTCTTGCTCAATATGCCCGCCTTGTACTACTATGCATTTACGGCATCGGGAAACAAAGTTAGTACGTTCATTTTGTAAGACAGATGTATTTGATTTTATTTCTTCGAAAGCTGTGATGATTCGTGAACGCATTTCAGCCTCAGTATCGCACTTCTTTTTGAATACGGACTGCTTTATAGTACCCCATAAAAAAATCCAATGGCGTTAGGCCCGGTGACCGCGCAGGCCAATTAATTGGTCCACTGCGATCAATCCAACGTTCACCGAATTCCGTATTCAAATAGTTTCTCACGGCGCGGGAAAAGTGTGGCGGCGCACCATCATGTTGGAACCACATACGGCGTAAAAGATCTAAGTTTAAATTATCAAGCTCCTGGCTCAGTTGTTCTCGCAGGAAGGAAAGATAACTGTCACCACTCATAGACTGGGGTAAAAAAGAGGGCCAATTATTTTGTCACCAATAATACCGGCCAAACATTAATTTTCCATCGATGTTGGAAATGGCTAGGTTTAGTAACACATGGGTTGGTGACTGACCATACATGTTCGTTGTGCGTGTTAAATACGCCTGTTCACACTTACAGCAAAAGTACACTCGTCACTAAAAAGTATACGGCTCGAGAATTTACTGTCTTCATCGTTTTCGTTTAAAATCCATCCGCAGAATGCCATTCTAGGCTCGAAGTCGGTAGGAATTAATAACTGTACTCGACGATAATGGTACGGGTGCTGGCAATTTTCCTTTAAAACTTTTTTATACACGCGTATGGTTAATGTCCCAACGAGCGCGTGCTTTGCGTAGGGTCCTGTCGAAAAACATCTAACATGTGTTCCTCTAGATCGTCATTATTAACCCTCGGCCTTCCCGCATTAGCACGTTGTTGTTCATGGCCATCGACATTTCCGAAATTGTACATGCGTATATGAAGACGCTGAAATGCCTTAAGTGACGGTAATGGTATGTTTCTTGGAGAAGCAAACAGTTCGTCATAAAGTCTACGCGATTCCGCATAATGACAATCACATTTCCCTAGACACATTAACATATTGAAATATTCCTGGTTGGAGTACATTTTATAAAACAACACAATTTTATAAAACCGTAACCAAAAAGTAATCCACTCGGAAGAAATTTTCACGAGGAACTAACTAATAATTTTTTTTATTAAAAGGGCGGCATAGGCTCGAATAAGAAATATCGATAAATGAAATTATCGATATTTAAATAATCATAACAATAAATAAATATTTAATATTCATATTATTTCGATACTTATTTTGATATATCAAACATTAATATTATTTTTGATTGTAAAACACCATTTTTAACAGAAGTAGATTAACGATTTATCCTAATAATACAACATAGTTAATTTACCTGAAGAAGTTCCAAATTATAATATTGATGAATAATATTTATTATTAATAAAAGTTATTTTAAATGAAATTATTTTAATGTGAAAAGCATAACTATTTATAGCAATATTGAAAATATCGATAGAATATTTATCGATATACCTAATTTTTAAATTTGCAAATTTCTATTCGAAAAACTAACAAAAGACGCGTCGCGCCACGCCGGCGCTCCGGCGCCTGCGATGAATGGCCGCGCGTACGCCGGCGCGACTATACGGCGCCTTAACCGTTTAATAACGCGTACTTTTTTGCATATAAAAATTTATAGGTAATATTTAATATGACAAAACTAAGCAAATAATAAACTAAGTAAATAAATAAAACTAACATAGCATATTGAATTTTATGAACTACTAGCTGTGCCCGCGACTTCGTTCGTGTGGATTACAGAATGCTTGGCGTGTCTCCTGCAAAGCAAGGTTATAATAGTCTGCGGTGCTGCTCAAGAAAGGCGCTTCTTACCTTGGATTTGGGAACTTTCTGGTTGACTCTAATTCAGATACGGTATTCCTCCACGGTTTTCACTATAAATGTTGAAGTAATGTGCTTTGTGCTAGTCTTTAAAATTTCGACTGTATAATAGTATAATATACTGTATATTCCCGCGGAGGTTCTCCTTGTATTATATATCGGGTGACTTTTTTAACTGGGCTTGATAGGCCATATCCGGAACTTTAAGGAATCGCGAAAAATACCCAAAGGAGTCTCGTGTCCGATTTTGAAAAATCTAAAACTGCATCATAAGTTTTTTTGATTTCATGATTCTCCTGACCAGGGATTGAACCCACTAATTAAAAATATAAATACATTCTGTATTATTGCACCACCTATCTAATAGTGTCACTTGTAAGAATCAACTTTTGGAAAGTAATAGTAAGAGACAAATTAAAGGAAAAGATTTATATACATGAATTAGAAGTTAAGTAATCGATTCTATATATATATATATATATATATATATATCAAATATACTTAATCAAATATGTGGGTTAAATCGCCATGATTTAATCCTGGTATCCCGGTAAGTTTAGAAAAAAAGTCTGCATTACTTCGAACGATTTGTTTATTTGCATCAAAATGCTAGTCACCTACTAAAGTAAGGAAGAGTGTAAAGAATGCAATCAAAAATATATAAAATGAATAACTCACAGTAACTTCTTTTATGTTTTTCTATGTGAGCTAAACAACGTTGATAGAATGTGACGTTTGTTTTGGTCCCCGTCACCTACTCCGTTACCTAAGTAGGTTTAGATAATTCCTAAAAAGATGGATCAATTTATTGAAAATCTACATTTCACTGGACTCAGCTATTGTACTCACCCACTATTAGCGTTACAACATCCCGTTATAATTTTAAAATGTCACTTTTAGGTATGATCGTTTTTTTGAAGAACTACAAAAGATTTAATTAATGTATGAATTTGATAGAATTTGCCCTTTCTTTTTGTTGCAGTTAACTATATACTAATACCTCTCTGAAGTTGATTCTTATAATATGTGACAGTATCAGATGACGCAATCATACAGAATGTTAATTTTTTCCAAAATCAACGTGTTCGTTTCTGGCTAGGAGAACTTATTTTTTCAAAAAACTAATGATATAGTTTTAGTTTTTTTCGCCTTTAATTATTTTTCGCTATTGCTTATAGTTTCGGATTTGGTCTATCATATCCAGTAAAAAAATTACCCAGTAAATATATTATTTTCTAAATTATTATATTTATATAATATACATATATCTTCCCTATTTGAATTAGATGTTGTTTACTATTTCATTGGTTTCAATTTTGTTCCTTATTACTTTAGCTTTCTTTTCAGTTCAAAATCAGTTTCAAAGTTTCGTCAAAATAGGTCCAGCTGTTTTAGATATTAGCCGTAACAAACTGAGTGACAGAGAGACGGACAAAAATTTTAAAGTTATTAATTTTGTTGTCAGTACCATGTATACTTTCATATGCATTTATTTAAAATTACAAACGGACACATCAATTATATTTGGAGGCTGATAAGCAATACTGTGTCAAGCCACACGGACTTCGTTTTGGCGTCTAAAGATGTCAAACCTATTCTTAATAAATTAGTTTGAAGACGTATATATTCATCTTTTTTTTCTATTTTGATAAAATGTATATCGAATCAAAAGCAGATAGTAATAATAAGTTTTTAAATATTTGAGATTATTTTATAAATTGCAAAATATGGAACGCACCTGAGATACGAAACATTGAGTTAAGAAACTTTTTTCCATACTTATTTAGTTTAGATGACTTGAAATTTGTTTGGATAATGTTAAATAACGACGTAGGTGACGTAGTATCAAAAAACATCGATATCTTAAATTTGACTTTTTGTGGGTTGACACATTATTGCTTATCAGCATCCATTTATATGTATTGATGTATAACCTTTCCTTTTTAAATCAGAAATTGTTCACTATTTTATTGCGTTCTACAATATTTTGTTACCGCGATTATACAATAACAAAATATTAAGAGAATTATCTCTTTTTTACTTATTTATTGAAATAAATATATTTTTTTAATAAAAGTAGCCTAAGTTATAATATTAGCTAGGTATAGGGGCTGTTCATTAATCAAGTAATGTTTTTAAGAACTTTTTAGACTTGGTGATAATTCGTAATTTTTTTTCTTCCATCCCCTCTCCCTCCTCTGGGCCTTACGTGATTAATGGGCATCCCCTAACTGCAAGTGAAGGTCCCATCAAATTTGATTCAGCTGTTTCAGAGATTAGTTGTAGGAAACGGACTGACAGACAAAAATTTAAAAAATTGGATTTTTTGATGTAGGTAAGTACTGTATATATTTTCATGCATTTAGTGAAAAGTACAAAATAATGTTCGATATGAACTCTTAAATTTACATAACTTTTTTATTTATGAACCGATTGAAATGAAATAATTACTAAATGTTAAGTGAAGCTTACTGCAATATATTAATGAAAACCACATCTAAATCGGATAAGCCATTTCCGAGATTAGCGGACACAAGCTCACAGATAAACAGACAAATATCTAACAAATGATTGTTTTGGGTTCTATTGCGTAGGTAAAGATCCCCAATAATATATTTTTTTTATATGCATGTGGGAGGTAATAAATTAATTAGTTTTAATACGTTCTTATTCAAAACAAACATCTTGTAAGTAGTGCATTTGACTCGCACGCCCCCACCTCTGCCAAGCGAGCCTTTATATTCGGTACGGTAGATGTCAACAGATCAGAAGTTGTCGAATCGTGACACGGCACGGAGGTGCTCTGAACTGTTATCAGTTATAAAACAGGTGAGAAAGCTTTTGTTCGATTATTGTTGCTATTATTTTATTATTGTTTGTTTACTGTAATTATGGCTTATTTACATTTCATGTTTAGAGAAGTAAGACTTATAGTTAATTTATACTTGTGTTAAAAACCTGAATGAGATATGATGATTATATATATTTATCAATTATTTAATTCTATTTTATTTTTGTCTCCTTCTCCCACATGCATGTGCAGACAGCGACTCATTAGATTTTTTTATACGTTTTATATGTATTTTATTAGTATTTATTTTTATATGTATAGATTAAAAAATATCTTAAATAAAAGTAAGCCTAAGTCACTCCTTATAACGTTTGCTAACTGCAAGTAAAAGTGCCATCAAAATTGGTTCAGCCGTTTTAAAGATTAGTCGGAACAAACAGATAGACAGACAGACTGACAGACAAAAAATTAAAAATGTATTTTTTGATATAAGTACTGTATATACTTTCATGCATTTAGTGAAAAGTACAAAATAATGTTCGACGTGAACCCTTAAATTGACATAACTTTTTTATTTATGAACCGATTGACATGAAACAAACCCTAAATGTTAAGTGAAGCTTACCACAATATATTAGTGAAAACCGCATCTAAATCGAATAAGCCGTTTCTGAGATTAGCGTGCACAAACGCACAGATAAACAGACAAACAGACAAACAGATGAGAATTCTAAAAATGTTTGTTTTGGGTTCTATTGCGTTGGTAAAGGCCCCCAGTAAGATTTTTTTTCATATATCTTCCATGTACAGACAGCGACCCGCTAGAATTTTATTATTAGTATAGATATAGATTACTGATATTATTCACTAGCTTTTGCCTGCGACTTCGTCCGCGTTTTCGTCGTTTTTCGAAAAAAAGTAGCGTATGTCCTTCCTCAGGGTTCAGTGATTTTGATGTGACAGACAGATTAACTATCGTAATTTAATAGGGAAATATAATATGTCAATCCACAATACTTGATTTCTATGATTTTTTTTTATTTTATAGGTAATAATGTTAACTTTTTATAAATTAGTGATGAGTGAGAGTATTATAAACGTAAGAGTAAACAAATATAATCAGAATTCTCCGAACTGCTAACCTATCAGGAGTTACACGTGTTATTGTGAGTCAACCATAAAAGATAGACATATGCTGTTGTGGGATATTTTTTAGGAAATTTTATGTAGAATATTTCCGTCATACATGATTTCTATGTAACTTTAACCGTTAAGGCTGCATAGGCGACGGAAGCTTAAAAATTGGAGTAAAGTCTCCCGTTTTCCCTTTATTACTCTGCTCCTATTGATTGTAACGTGATGAAAAGTATACTATAACCTGCCCAGGAGCATGAAGAATAATTGTACTAAGTTTCGTTAAAATCCGTCCAGTAGTTTTTGTTTCTATAAGGAACATACATACAGACAGACAGACAAAAATTTTACTGATTGCCTTTTTGGCATCAGTATCGATCACTAATCACCCCCTGATAGTTATTTTGAAAATATATTTCATGTACAGAATTGACCTCTCTACAGATTTATTATAAGTATAGAAGAAGAAGAAGAAGATAATATGTCAATCCACAATACTTGATTTCTATGATTTTATTTTATTTTATAGGTAATAATGTTAACTTATTATACATTAGTGATGAGTGAGAGTATTATAAACGTAAGAGTAAACAAATATAATCAGAATTCTCCGAACTGCTAACCTATCAGGAGTTACACGTGTTATTGTGAGTCAACCATAAAAGATAGACATATGCTGTTGTGGGATATTTTTTAGGAAATTTTATGTAGAATATTTCCGTCATACATGATTTCTATGTAACTTTAACCATTAAGGCTGCATAGGCGACGGAAGCTTAAAAATTGGAGTAAAGTCTCCCGTTTTCCCTTTATTACTCTGCTCCTATTGATTGTAACGTGATAAAAAGTATACTATAACCTGCCCAGGAGCATGAAGAATAATTGTACTAAGTTTCGTTAAAATCCGTCCAGTAGTTTTTGTTTCTATAAGGAACATACATACAGACAGACAGACAGACAGACAGACAGACAGACAAAAATTTTACTGATTGCCTTTTTGGCATCAGTATCGATCACTAATCACCCCCTGATAGTTATTTTGAAAATATATTTCATGTACAGAATTGACCTCTCTACAGATTTATTATAAGTATAGAATAGAAGAAGAAGAAGAAGATAATATGTCGATCCACAATACTTGATTTCTATGATTTTTTTTTATTTTATAGGTAATAATGTTAACTTTTTATAAATTAGTGATGAGTGAGAGTATTATAAACGTAAGAGTAAACAAATATAATCAGAATTCTCCGAACTGCTAACCTATCAGGAGTTACACGTGTTATTGTGAGTCAACCATAAAAGATAGACATATGCTGTTGTGGGATATTTTTTAGGAAATTTTATGTAGAATATTTCCGTCATACATGATTTCTATGTAACTTTAACCATTAAGGCTGCATAGGCGACGGAAGCTTAAAAATTGGAGTAAAGTCTCCCGTTTTCCCTTTATTACTCTGCTCCTATTGATTGTAACGTGATGAAAAGTATACTATAACCTGCCCAGGAGCATGAAAAATAATTGTACTAAGTTTCGTTAAAATCCGTCCAGTAGTTTTTGTTTCTATAAGGAACATACATACAGACAGACAGACAGACAGACAGACAGACAGACAGACAAAAATTTTACTGATTGCCTTTTTGGCATCAGTATCGATCACTAATCACCCCCTGATAGTTATTTTGAAAATATATTTCATGTACAGAATTGACCTCTCTACAGATTTATTATAAGTATAGATATTACAACCATTTAAAAGAATATCCTTAAGTTATTTACATATTAAAAAATAAAAATGTTCTAAAACAATATGCATCATAGTATTGAGGAATAACAAGAATAAAACATAAAAACAAATAAAAGTAAATAGTATGTATCATATTATTCGGGATCACTTTTTAGCAGATTTTTTAAAAGTAGTGTTTAAAGTAAATTGTAAGTCGGTATTTAAAGGGTTAAGGTAAGCTGGTTATTTATGGGTCAGATGTTTGAAACGTTTTTTCAAATAATGTCGACTTAAAACTTATTTAGCCTATGCACTGTAACTGACCTCTGCTTGATATTTTTTAAGTTATACTATTTTTAATAATAAGCTTATACTTATATGTATACATGCCTTTATGTCCTCCCTGGACACAGTTTTTAGAACACGCTGTATACAGGGTCAGTATACGTTTTGTGTTTTAATTGAAACTGTTTAAATGGAATACGATTTCAAGGCCATATACAAAATATTATTTTAATCGAATTACTAGTTTAGTCTCTAGACAGGTTTAAAGTTTCAACTCGGCGACGCGCTCAGAAAACATGATGTATATTTTATAACAACGAATGCACCTAACTACTTGAAATATGAATGGAAAAAGATACACCGTTGCCGCTTTGACAAAATTAAATTATACAAGGTCACGGCTATGTATCAGATTAATAAATTCGTAACATAACAAGAAAGCAAAATAGGTACATAGCGTGCGCTTCACTTCTAGGTGTAAAAGAAATAGAAATAGGTCAAATATTGCTATTGCATCCTTGCAAACGAAAGCGAGACACCAATAAAACAAAAACCTGGTAATTAGTGTGCCGACGCTTATCTCTCGGGATGCACGTTACGCAATTCGGAAGCGCACGCGCCACTTTTTTGTCGTAATCTCGCGCCAAAGTATTTGTGTTAAGTATTTGTTGTTATTGTGATAGGACACCGAAATTAATAGTGATAGTACATATTTATTTTATAGTGACAGGACACGAAACTATAAATTATTACTTAATATTAGTGTTCACACGACAAATACGCGCCTCGTTGGAGGAAAGAATTTTACAGTATTTCTCTGACAACCCGACATCGAGCCTTAGTAGAGCCGCGCGACAGTTTAATATTTCCCCTAAAACTGTGCATAAGGTTTTAAAACGGAATAAACGCAAACCTTATAAATATTGTAAAACACAAGCGTTGTTGCCGAGGGACTTGCCAGTGCGTAATAATTATTGCGAATGGTTTCTAAATAAAATAAATAGTGAGGTCAATTTCTTATCGAATATACTTTGGAGTGATGAAAGTACTTTCGTTAGCAACAACCACAAATTTAATAACGAAAATACCGACGGACAATATTTTCATATTGTCCGTCGGTACGAATTATGTGTACAAGAAAATGGCGAACAGATTAAAAATTTAAAGAATTAAATGGGTGGAAGTGTTTCTTGTGCTCGTTTATCGTCAACTTATCTACCTACGGCGACTTATGCCGCCGCGCCGCGACCGACGTAAGCGCACCCGCTCGCGCTCGGGCGGGCGGGGCGGGGCGACACGGCGCTCGATAACTCGACGAGCGGCGTTGCCACTTTGATGACTATACCTAGAGGTCAGTAACAGTTATTTACTATTTACAGGCTGTTTGCATTTTATTTCGACTATTTAGCGATTTAATTTGTTCGAAATTTTTTTTTTCGTATTTTTCATAGCATTTATTTTTCTACTGGTTTGAAGTGTTTCTAAATAGGAATAATATACGTAGTTTCAATTAGTACACACAGTCCGCATTGACCCTGTATATATGTATATTTATATGCATATTTTAAGCGACTTCAAAAAAAAGGAGTGTTCTCAATTCGAACGTGTATTTATTTATTTTTATTTTTTTATGTTTGTTCGTCGATTACTCCGCCATTTTTGGACCGATTTTCAATTTTTTTTTTGTTTGACAGGGTGGACACATTTTCTTCAGGTCAGGATCTGGTGATGGGATCCTGGAGATATTAAGGAAACTCCTCAAATATACCGATTTAGGTATTTTTGATAGTAACTTATGTATTTACCTTCAGAAAATAACTTTTGGTGAAATAGAACTGATGATGAAGACCACAGATGGCCACCAAAACTACGCAATAACAAGTATTTCACGGCTTGCGATTCGATTATTTCGATAAAAATGCTAAATAATTTACGTTCGTCACAATGCATATGGTGAAATGGAGCTGATGAGGCAACACCAGGAGAACTCCTCAATAATTAACAGCCCTGCATCAGGAAAAGATATACATTGTTGACGGCAATGAACAGTTGGCATTAGGCTATTGTAACTTAGGTAAAATCACTTAATCTTACTATGTTCGTAACTCAAAACTGTAAAATATTTTTTTTCTTTTATTATATAACTAGGCTTATCGCCAACGCTATGCCACCTTGGGCCACCGCCTGCTCCGTCAAAGACCGGACGCGCATAATCGCGTCTACGGTCGAACGACCCTGACGGAAGCCGCCAAACTGGCTTTCGGCCAGATCGGGGCCGACGCTCGACAAATGCCCGCTGAGACGAGAAGCGACAATCCGCTCGAAGAGCTTGCCAGCCTCGTCTACTAGGCATATGGGACGGTACGCGGAGAGGAAGTACGCGGCTCTGCCATCTTTCTTCAAAAGGACCAAACTTGCCTCCTTCCAGGCCGTAGGGAACGTGACGTTTCGGAGGCAGCTGTCGAACAGCCGTCTCAGCCTGCTCCCCAGAGTCGCCGAAGCTAACACCCACACCCGCCCCGGAATACCATCGGGGCCAGGTGCAGTGTTCCGGGCAAAGCGACCAAGGGCTCGGTCAAACTCCTGCTCGGTAACCCTCAACGCATCGGACCAGCAACCGGCGGCGCCGAGGGGACCGGGGGACTTGACCGGATTACCGGATTCTAAGGTCTCCGTCAACGGGGGCATCCACGGGCGTAACTTACCCAGTACCATATGGTATGGGCGCCCCCACGGATCCCTGTCGAGTCCCTCGAGGAGATCGTTCCACGACCGAGCGCTGGCGTCCGAGATCTTGACTCGTAACGCCAGCTTGGCTGCCTGAAACTCCCCGTGTGCTTCGGCTATCTCCTCTGAATTTGCTCGCCTTCTCCTTCGGGTTCTAGCGTACTGGCGTCGAGCGCGCAGAGATGCCACTCGCAGCTGCGCGATCTCTGCCGACCACCAGTACACCGCCCTGCGCTCGGAGCGGCCTGCCTGGGGCATCGATACGTCGCATATCGACGTCCGTGAACCAGACCGACTCACCTTCGGGGTCAGACAAGACCTCCTCGGCGCTTTCTGGCCAAGCCGCGACGATGGCGGCGGCTTCGAGATAGTCTGGATTTAGCCGCTTGAGGGCCCATCGCCGCGGCAGGGTGTCCACCCGTCAGCGTCGGCTGGAATGGTCGAGACGGCGGATAGCCACATCGAAAACAATGTGGCGGTGGTAAGATAGTGTGACCACCTCCTCCGCAACACGCCATCCCGAAACCATGCGAATGGCAGGAGGAGTCGCCCACGTGAGATCTACTACCGACTCACCCTACCATCGCACGCACGTAGTCACCGACCCAACATTAATGAGCCGGAGGTCCAAACCAGCCGCCCAATCGAGTGGCCTCAATCCCTTCGGATCGTCTCTAGAGTTACCCCAAAACCCTGGTATGGGCGTTCCAAGTCCCCCTATTTTATTGGGAGAGACGTAACACCCTACAATACCCAAGGGGTCCCAACTAACGGCCACGAATCCCTGCACCACCTCGAGTAAGGAACAGAGTGGGACCCCCTCATCGCCCGCCCAATGGACGGTCACGGTGCCAGTGGCGTCCCCCAAACCAGCGAGGGTGGTCGGGGACGCGATAGGACTCTGCCACGACCGCGAGGCCAATGGACCGCTCCGCAATGGTCTGCCTTAAAAGTTGCTGAGCATTGCGGCAGCGGTTCAGGTTCGCCTGCAGCACTCCTACTCCCACGAATGGGAGACCTCCATGGCCTCCTGCGGGACAGAGTCCGGTGCTAAGGCTGGAGCCTCGGCGGTCGGCTTGGCTGGGGCAGAAGGAGCCGGTTGAGGACCACCTTTCTTCTTCCTTCCGCCCCACGTTAGGCAGCACTCCTTAGCGCCCAGACGATGTGCCGCTGGACGGCCCAAGTCCGAGTACAAGGGGCATCTTAGCGACTTGGCCGAGCAAACACCCGCACTGTGGCCGCGCTCGCCACAGGCGAAGCACTGGTCGCTCCGCTTCAGTTGGCGTCATGGCATCGTCGAGGTCGAATACCCTTTAATTACCCCTTTTAGTTGGGCGAGCTATTCTTACTGGGAAGTCCGTAAGGACTTCCTGCATCCGCGCAGCGAGACGGTCGGCCTTCTCGTCACGGCCATGACCTCGGCATATGTCGCCGCCGCGCCTTCGACGACCGTGACGGCGACAGCCGTGATCGTCGGTGGTGGCTTCGGTAGCCTTCCCTTCTTTGGCGCCTTCTTAGCCGTAGGCTGAGGAGGCGCCTTCGGCCACGGACCAGGTTTAGGCTTCCTGGCCGCTACCGCCGCCCAAGTTCCCTCTTCCTCTTCCCCTCGGCCGGCAATTCCTCCTGCCGAGAGGAAGAAGAAGAGGGAACAGGCACCGAAGGTAGTTCGGTTACCGGTGGAGCGGCCGGTCTCGGCCGCCTCCTCCTCCTCATCCCGTTTCTCCCCCCCTCAGGCGGAAGACTGGAAGGCTACGAAGCCACCACGTTCGGCACAACCCTCCAGAGCGGCCTGTACACTCTGTCGGGGAAAAGTTCCGCCCTGAAGGCGGCCAGTTTAGTCTCCACGAGGACTCCTATCTGCTCCAGGAGGCCAGCTTCACTGCCCCTCTGCAGACTAGAAAGAGCAGGAGCATGCGGAGCAGTAGGGGCCCTCGAAGCCACCGGCGCGGCATCGTTATTGGATAGTTCCGGTAGCCATTCATTAAATGTTATTTTTCGAAAGCAAATGAACAAGTTAGTATCAAAAATACCAAAATCGGTATAGGCGTGCCTATAATATTTGAAGAGTTCCCTCGATTTCTCCAGGATCTCATCGTCAGATCCTGACCTGATTACAATGGGACCAGCTTGGAAGTATACCCTTTCAAATAAGATAAAAAACTCAAAATCGGTCCACAAAAATCAGTGAACAAACATAAAAAATACATACAGCCGAACATGGAACCTCCTCCTTTTTCGAAGGCGGTTAAAATGCGTGGCATATTATTGGTTATAAAATAGTCAAGTAACAGCTTGTAAATGCCCTACAGCTGGACAAAGGTCCTCTCCTATTATGGAGAAGATTTAGAGCTTAATTCATGTCCGGGAGATGTTCCGGGAGATGTCATCTTTCAGGTTGGAGTTATGTAGACTCAACGAAAATATGACCGAATTTAATAAGCGAGTAGACATTGTAGAAGAACGCAGATCGTCTCTAGAGATTAAATGTTCGGATAAAAGTGCTAACAGATCCCAAATTGATGATATGATAAAGCAAATAAAGATAGACATTAATGACCGAGAACAAAACTCGTCGTTAAATGACATCCTAATAACGGGTGTACCGGAACAGAACGGTGAGAATGTGGTGCATCTCACTCAAGCAATATCAAGTAAGTTAGATGTCACTCTTGACGCCCGCGACATCGTTAGCGCTGAACGCGTTGGGCCACGTCGTCCGTTGTCGTCGAGTGGGGATCGTCACCGCCCGCGGCCGGTGATCGTGCGACTGGCGAGGCGGTCTCAGCGCGATGATATTATAAAGTCGGCGCGGAACGGACACCTTCGGCGTCACCGACGGTAACCCCTCTCGAGTACACATTAACGAACACCTGACTCGATTTATTCGCACGCTGTTTTATAAAGTCAGGGAAGTAAGTAAAATCGTGGCTGGTGATACATATGGACGCGGGACGGAAGAATATTCGCACGGCGCGAAACTGATACGACTGTTCTACGTATTCGCTTCGAAACTGATGTATGTAAAATTTTTGGTACAAATTAAATTGGTTAACATTCAGTTATATATAAGGTCCACAGTTAACGTATGAATTCTTTAAAAAAATTATAATTGTAAGGTGTACATTAAAAATTATTAATATGTTTACAATGCTGATTATATTTTGTAATATAATCACTTATAAAAGTAGCTTTAATTATTTATTTATTTTATTTACTTATTTATGTACCAAACAAAATTCACAGAAAACAATGTTTTTTGGAAACCAAATGTGTACATGGGATAACTTATCTCTTATTAGAGATCTCTTCCAGAAACCCTAGACATAACGGAGATTATTTATAATTTTATAATTATGGTATAGGTACAATACCAACAGAAAAAAGTAACAAAACACAATGTCATTAAAATAATATACATATAAACGTTTAAAAAAGATTGAAAAGCTATATAAAAAATAAACTACATAAATACATATAATATAATTAAATACCATTACTTATATATAGTCATATCTATATACATAATAAATTAAATTGAAGTGGAAAGAAAGTGCTGCTTAACTCTGATTTTAAAGGATTTAGTATTAGGATTGTTGTAGAATATGTTATCGGGAAGAGAGTTCCAGAGGCGCGCGGCGAGAACAGTAAAAGAGTTGCCATAATAGATTGTGTTGAAAAAGGAACCTCAAGTGATTTAATTGAGACACATGAGCGTAATGGTCGGTCGCGAGGAGGACATAACAGAAAACGCTCATGTAAGTAAGTAGGAGATGCATTTTTCAGGACATTGAAGAAAGAGAAGTGTTAAGATGTGCAAGTTCCGGCGAAGACGGATAGGGAGCCATTTTAACTGACGTCGAAATTGAGAAATATGATCAAATTTGCGCAGTCAATAGTGAATGCACAAATTTTGAAGTCTGTCTAATTTGTCGAGTAGCTCCTCATTCGCATCAAGATAGCAAACATCAGCATAATCGAGGATAGGAAGAAGTAGGGACTGTGCAAGTAAAATTTTTGTTTGAAAGGGTAGAAAATTCTGCAAACGTTTTAGAAAATGCAATGAGTAGTGAACACGCTTACTGACTTCATTAACCTGCGCTCGCCACGAGAGATTGCAGTCTATAATGAACCCAAGATTCACTAATTGGTCACTATATGCAATTTGGGCTCCATCGTAGGTTATACTAGGTATGTTGCTCCAGTCAATTTTGCTTCGAAGCCCTTTGCTACCTATAATCATAGCTTTCGATTTTAAGGGATTAACAAGGAGCCCGAAATTTTGCGCATTGCTGAAATCCAGTAAAATAAGAACAGTCAATTCTTTTTTATCCATAGCCCAGCGACTTTGAGTAGTGCGGTGAAAGTACTGTGAGCAGAACGGAAACCAGATTGAAAAGGATTAAGAAGGTGGTTAATTAAAAGGAATGAAGACAATTGCTTGTACACAACGTCGTGATAGGATAGGCAAAATAGAAATAGGTCGAAACTGAGAAAGCGATGAGGAATATGATGTCTTGGGTAAAGGAATCACATGGGCTAACTTCCAAGCCGTTGGAAAAGTCTTCAATTCAAAGGAATAATTTAATATGTGTGTAATAATAGGATGGAGATAATCAAGGATAGGTATAAGCATATCCCGGGTAATGTTATAATTACCGGCAGTTTTGGAAGTGATAGATAGGATACTTTTCTTAACTTCGCTCTCCGTGACAGACTGAAAACTAAAAGGAATACAATCAGGCGTGGTGGCAATAGCCAACTTTAACAATGTTTCAGCCTTAGTTGAGTCTGAGATTGTTAAAGGAGGAGTAGAGAAATGTTTATTAAGAGAATTTAAGTCAAATATATGGTGCGAAGCATATGAAGAATTACTCACGCCTAAAGACTTGAGAAATCTCCACATTTGAGGAGAAGACGAGTTTTCGATGGATGTGTAGATATAACGGCGCTTTCTACTATGGCTTTATCTACACATCCTATTACAGAGATTTCGCAACTTTTTATATGCCGCAATGTTAACATCTGTAGGGTTCCGCTTACAGACACCCTTGGCTTTGTTATGTTTTGCCATAACGTTTTTGATTGTCGGAGTAAGCCAGGGTGCTGGAAAATGCTTAACCCTAATTGGTCTAATTGGAGCACGATTGTTGTACAGATTTATTAACATGGTATTGAAACAGGCCACCTTATCGTCAACATTTGACAGATTGTACAGATACGACCAGTCAAAAGCTTGTGTGTCCCTACGTAAATTATCTAAATTGATATTTTTTACATTGCGTCTCAAAATAGTTTAGTCTTAGCTTTTAAAAAGGAAAGTTTATAGCTAATGAAGAGTAAATCATGGAAGGAGAAAGAAGCTGTTAGCTGACCATGGGCTGTTGTTGTTTGGATTAGAAACAAATATGAGATCAAGGAGTGCAGGAGTACAATTAGGAGAGAAATGAGTTTCTGAGAGAGGAAGTATAGTGTAATTGAAAGAAGAAAGAATAGATTTTAGTGTTGTCGCTCTGTGATCATTTTTAATGAGACAAGTGTTAAGATCACCCATTATGATCACATGTTCGTAGGAAGGAGAGAAACTTTCGAGAATAGCATCAAAAGTATTGAAGTAATTGATATTAAGAGAAGGACAATAGAGGACCCCAAGGAGGAGTTTAGAATGATGAGAGGAAATTTTTATGAAGAGGTATTCAAGAATGTAAGGCGAAACGTTATGAGATTGGTCAATTATCCGATAAGATATGTTATTGCGAAGGTAGATGCAAACTCCTCCGCCTCTATACAGTGTTCTGTCATAACGAATCAACGTGAATTCAGGTAATGTAAAGAGAGTAGAAGGGTGAGAAGGCTTTAACCAAGTCTCAGAAACAAGGATACCATCAATCTGCACGTTGCTAAATGATGCGAGAAGATCAGAAATATGTGCCGGAATACTTTGCGCATTGAAGTGTATAAAGTTAAGACAGTTTAAACTATTTGAAAAAATTGTTTTTAATTGTACATCAAGAGTGAGCAAGTCGCTGTCAAAAGACTGATTATGGCTGGAAACACTAAGAAAATCTTCAGAGGAGCATGAAAAAAAATCGTCATCTATACAAATATTACTTGTATCAGACATGTACATATATAAATTAAAAATAACAATAATAATAAAAAATATATATATACAAATAAATATATAAACGTATCTTATATATTAATTAAATATACATATATATATAATAAGTGTAAAATTATAATAACCTTAACTATATAAATAATCTCCCACACTAACCGACCATAACTTATTAACAACACTAAAGTAGCAAATGTACATTTTCCGTAATTACTATCACACAAAGAAAGAGAAAGGATAGTAATAACAATAGATGAACTATGAAATTACGATTAACAAAAATAACGAAAGAAAAATGGATACAAAATAACTTTGGATTAAAAAAAATAAAATAAAAACAGTGAGAAACAATTAACATAACTGAACAGAGTATCCGAACGCCAAATTTCATACTAAATGTCAAATGTGTTAATGTTAAATGTTGTCAGTCGTCAATATTGAGGTTTCCCACGTGACATTGGCGAAATAACATGTGTCTAATTGGCACAACTAAAAGCCATTAACCAAAGAATTGAATTGAATAATTTCTTCGAAAACATAATTAAAATTTCGGGTAGGTTGAAATATCAACAAGTCAAAGTTTTGCTCTTCAGTTTTTATTTATTTTATATTCAATTATTTAGTTAATAATATACATGAAGTGAAAAAAGTTACTAATAATTTCTCACATTACCTGACTGACATATATTTCCTACCGATAATTGTCTTTAACACAAAGAAATGGACCTACATAGCCAACTCAGCAAGAACATGGATGACATTGTCAAAATGTTTGAGGCACGTATGTAGTTTTTTTGGCGGGTAGGCGTAAAACTGACAACACATCTGTTTTTGACACTCGTAATAATTTACATATGTGCACATAATCTTGCACTGTACTACCTACCAGCAAGTGTTTTCCTTGTGATTTACACTTTAAATTAATTTAAAAGTCATCACCAACGAAAATCACCGCATCACTCACAACAATGGATGCCATGAAGGACTCAATTTCTGCACTGTCAGACATGTTCAACGCCAGAATGTCTGAATTCCAAAAAGAGCTAAGCAAAGGAAATTCACCAGCTTCCACTGCAACACTATCTTCAGATTTTACTGCATTTAAAACCTTCATTGTCACGGCACTGAACACGCTTCAGCGACAGGTTGAATTTCTCGGCAGAGAAATTGATCGGCTGGAGATGAGACGCAGAAGGAAGATGTTGTTACTCCATGGACTGCCAGAAGACAAATCTGAGGACACCTCGGCCCGAGTCACCACCCTTGTTGCGGACTATCTCAACCTTGCCAATTTTTCCAGCAGTAGCATTAAGGCATCATATAGGTTGGGTCGCTCATTGGACAAAAAGCCCAGGCCAATAGTAATAAAATTTACTGATGCTGTTATCCGAGATAAGGTCTGGTCCGCCAAAACCAAACTTAAGGGTACTGGGTTTACACAGTCAGAATTCTTGACAAAAACCCGGCACCGGGTGTTCTTAGAGGCAAGACAGCGGTTCGGCGTAAGCAATTGCTGGACAAGGGATGGCTGCATCCAGATCGTAACTCCGGATGGTGTTCACCACAGGGCTGAGTGCATATCTGATCTTGATTGCATCTCCGGTTCTTCTTCATCCTCGCAAAAATCTCCACCACCAGAGAAGACTGCGGCATCCAGAGTTGCTGATCAAAAGGTGACTGCTCCTCGTACCAAGCGAGTGGTAAAAAATAAGTGATAACTTTTATATTTTAATTCGTTTGTGTTAGTCACTTCTAATGTGTATACTTAAACTTTGTTTTACGATGGTACCTGCTTATTAGTTACCGTTTTAACATTTTTTTTTATAACGTACCCACATTCACTTTTTAAATATTTTTTATTGTTTTTAGAATAACTTTTTATTTACATAAGCGAGAACATTGTTTATATTTTTGACAATGACAACGTGTTGACGGTTACCACGCGTTCGGAAATGAATTCGGAATGAATTAATTAAAAAATTGTTAAACATAGATATCTAATTGTGATTATGATAGATATTTCTACTTTCATAGATAATTAATTTCTTTATTACTTTACATGTAATTATTTTTACATGTTTTCTCGTTCGTTCTTATGATGTATTATTTTACTTTTTATTTTTTTTCCCTTGTTAGTTATATTTGCTGTCATTGTCTGTTTGTATTTTTTTTTGGTTTACAGTATTCAAAGTGTAAGGCCTTTTTTTCATACGCTGGCGGGTGTATGGACAGTTAGATTAGACCACATTTATAATAATCTTATTTTATTTATTTATCATTATTATTACATTTATATATTTTTTTCTCATATATTTTGTAACATTTAGATTTTTTTAATTTTTTTTTTATTTATCTATTATCTACTCTATAATATATTTATACTAACTATGACAAGCGACAACAACAACACCTTTCATTCCTTTTCATCTTCTAATGGGGTGGACAGTGATGATTTAAGTTTTCACAGTATTCCCTCTCTCTCCGAAACTCTTGATTCCCAATTCCTTGATCAACCAAAAACCTTTAACATTATTCATATTAATGCCCAAAGTATTCCTGCTCATTATCCCGATATGTTATCTTCATTTCATAATAAAAACATCCATGCTATCTTAGTATCAGAATCTTGGCTGAAACCATGTTTACCCTCAACTTCCTACTCTCTTCCTGGTTTCCATCTAATCCGTAATGATCGTATTGGCCGAACAGGGGGCGGTGTCGCAATTTACCTACGACCCCATATCCCCTTTACCGTTATTAACA
This sequence comes from Hypolimnas misippus, assembly GCA_037950945.1. Classification (NCBI taxonomy): domain Eukaryota; kingdom Metazoa; phylum Arthropoda; class Insecta; order Lepidoptera; family Nymphalidae; genus Hypolimnas; species Hypolimnas misippus. The sequence goes on from JBBEEQ010000007.1 coordinate 1,509,520, forward strand.
CTTCCGCCTCGTGTGACGGTCATGGCCCCGAACATCTTTTTATTGAGGTCATATTTTCTCACACAAAACTTCTGTTAGGTGTTTATTATAACCCATCACTTACTGTTGATTATTTTGGTTCATTTGAAAATCTCCTAGAATTATATACTCCCCAATATAGTCATACAGTATTGATGGGTGATTTTAATACTTGCTTGCTCAAACAAGACTGCAGGTCAACACGCCTCTGCTGTCTTGTAAACTCGGCCAATATGCATATCCTTCCCTTAAATGCTACGCATTCCTTTCCCAAAAGCACTCCTTCCCTTCTTGACTTAATTCTTGTTTCCTCTCCCGAACACGTTGAGAAACATGAACAATGTTCAGCCGATGCTTTTTCATATCATGACTTAATTTTCCTTTCTTATAAAATTAGACCCCCAAAAGCAAAGTCAAGAATCCTTCTGCAGCGCAATTTTGGTGGCATGGATCTGAACCGCTTACGTGAAGATGCGGCCAAGATTGACTGGTCAGGGGTGTTTAGCACGTCTGCGGCGGATGATAAGGTAGCTATTTTTAATTCTCTTTTGACACAGTTGTTTGATAAACATGCTCCTATACGACCTGTGCGTATTAAGCATTTGCCTGCTCCTTGGCTGACCGCTGATATTAAACTGTTACAAGATTTAAAAAATAAAGCTCGAGCAAAGTATAAACGAGATCCGACTTTATGCAATAGGAGATTTATAAAAAAATTCGGAATCGCTGCAACAAGGCATGTAGAGATGCAAAACGACGCCATATTCACAAATCTGTTACTGAGGAGGAAGATTCTGCCAAAGTGTGGAAATTCCTCAAGTCATTGGGAGTTGGCAAAGTTAAGCACAATCTCAATCCAAGCATGTTTGACCTTAACGAACTTAATAAATATTTCACTTCTTCTTCTACTATTGATAGTAATACAAAATCTAACACTCTTAGTTTTCTTTCAGCCATAGATACTCCCATGATGTTTTCCTCTTTTAATTTCTCTCAATTAACTGAATGTGATGTTAAGAAGAACTTACTTGCTATCAGTTCTAATGCAGTGGGCTGTGATTGCCTTTGTCGTAACATGATCGTTCCAATTTGTGATCTTATTACTCCTATTCTAACCCATATCTTTAATCATTCTTTTTCATACGGTATTTTCCCCTCCTGTTGGAAAGACGCCCAAATTATTCCTCTTCCTAAGAAATCTAATCCTATAACCTTTACTGATTTCCGCCCTATATCAATTCTCCCTTTTCCGTCCAAAGTATTGGAGCGTCTTGTACATCATCAGTTATCCGTATTCCTTTCATCAAATAATCTCCTAAATCCTTTCCAGTCCGGATTCCGTAAAGGTCATAGTACGACCACTGCACTCGTTAAAATTTCAGATGACATTAGACTTGCTATGGATAGTCAAAGGCTTACGGTGTTAACTTTGCTTGACTTTAGCAATGCTTTTAACACGGTGGACTTTGATATTCTCTTGGCCATCCTACGTTCTCTTAACATATCTCCATCAGTAATTGGTTGGTTTCGTAGTTACTTGTACGGGCGCCGGCAGCGGTTGCGTATCCAGGATTCATATTCAAACTGGTCTTACGTAAATGCTGGCGTCCCACAAGGTGGCGTGTTGTCTCCCCTCCTGTTTTCTATTTTTATCAATTCAGTAAGTCAACATATTTCTTCTCTCTACCACTTGTATGCAGGCGATCTCCAAATTTACTCCCACACAAAACTGACTGACTTACCAACGGCCATAACACACTTGAATAATGACTTGCAAGACATTCACGTATGGAGTATCTCCTTTGGTCTACAAATTAACTCATCAAAATGTCAGGTCATCATAATCGGAAGTCCCAAATTGGTCTGCCGTATAGATTGGTCACTTGTACCACCAGTTACGTATAACCACACAATTATTAATTATAGTGATAAGGTAAGAAATCTCGGCGTCGTCTTTGACCGTTATCTGTCTTGGTCGCCGCAGGTAAGCGAGCTTAGTAGAAAATTATTTGCAGCCATGGGTTCTCTTCGCCGGCTGCAGTATTTTCTTCCATTGCCTACCAAAATTGCGTTGGCACAAACTCTCCTATTACCCATTCTTGACTATGCTGATACTTGCTTTCTCGATCTTAAAGAGGAGCAATTAAATAAACTTGAGCGTCTCCAAAACCTTTGTATACGGTTCATATTTGGTCTCCGCAAATATGACCATGTCTCCGAATTTCGCAATAAGCTCAAGTGGCTTCCGATTCGCTTTCGCAGGAATACGCATATCCTTTCCTTACTTTACTGTGTACTTTTTCATCCTGACACACCTTTTTACCTTAAAGAACGCTTTGAGTTCCTTTGTGACACCCACGAACGTTCCCTTCGATCCAATAATACCCTTACTTTAAAAACTCCTTCCCATTCATCTTCCTTCTATTCCAATTCCTTTACAGTAAAAGCTGTACGCCTATGGAACTCCCTTCCTATTCGCATTAGACAAGCGCAATCCCACGCTTGTTTTAAAAAATATCTAAAGGAACATTACTTGTCGCTTAATACGTCATAATTTATTTTTACACATTTATTTACATATGTATGTATATGTATATATCGTATGTATTACATTTTTGTATATATATGTTTTCTATATATATATATATATATATATATGTATATTGATATGTATATAATATATTTAAGTCAATTTATTTTATAACTCTTGCTTTGTACGCCTTCCAACCGCTTTCGGTTTTTTTTCCAGTCCTATGCCCAAAGGTTGTCTGGAAGAAATTGCTATCTAAGCAATAAGACCGCCTTTGTACATTTAACCTTTCTTGTATCTATTTTATTTGTTTTATTTTATTGGTGTACAATAAAGAGTATTTGTTGATGTTGTTGTTGTTATATTTACACAGAAACGAACACAGTGGACTAAACACACACATCAATAAACATTCAACATTTATAGGACGGGGGATTTCAGGGGGGAGAACGTCATAGAGGGGAGGAAGAAGTCTGGGACAGTTAAATAGGATATGGGATGGGGAACCTTCGTCTAAACCGCATTCGCACAGTGAGTGATCACGAACTCTAATTTTAGCCAGGTGACTGTTAGTACATGTATGGCCAAGACGCAGTCGACAAATAGTGGAAGTGACCCAGCGGTCCGCACGTCTAAAAAGAAAGAACCAAGGGCGTCTTGGAATGTCAGGTTGCAAAGTAGCATAATATTTACCCTTAACCGATTTTGATGAAATCCAAAAAGATGTCCAAGATTTGGACAAACGCGTATTCGCAACAGCACAGAAATCTTGTGAAGAATTTCTGAAGTGCTCTAAAGAACCAAGTTGCCAGGGATTCCGGAATGGCTGGGAATCCAAACTAGCGAGTCCTGCAGTCCCTTTTGATGACATAAGAACAAGGCCTCTCTGATCTTTAAGATACTACGAAATGGGGTTTCCTTGATGGCTAAAAGGCAGCTTAAGGAGTCAGTCAAGATAACAGTCTGTCTTAGGTCATGGGAGTGGGCATATAAAATTGCTTCCAATTAGGCGATCGCCTCACCAGTGAATACTGATGATTCAGGTGGGCATTTAAATTGTAAAATAATTTTGAATTTAGGAATCCAGCAGGCTGCTCCAACACAGCCTTCTGGAGAGAGTTTAGACGCATCGGTATAAATGAGAAGATGATCTGACCAATTTTCATGAAGTATGCTATTAAAAAGAGACACAGTATTGGGTGAGTCTTTTACGAATCCAAGATTCGTTACAACAGGAGGTTGATGGACAAGGGCCTTACAGGGGATGGAAAAAAGAAGATTGAATGGTAGTTGAATAAGAGGATTCGGGAGTTTAGTAAAATAAAGGAAACTATTTAAAAGACAGGATAAGGGTTTACTAGGATTGACAATTTGGGACAATTCATTTAAACTCTTGCCTATGAAACGGTAACACAGATACTGTCTCCTTATTTGCAAGGGAGCATCAACGCATTCAACCTGTAGTGCATTCGTAGGTGTAGATTTCATAGCACCCAGAATGATTCTAAGGCATTTAAATTGAATTTTATTCAGCTTGTCAGATGCTGATTTATTTATTGGTTCCAAAACAAATAAGCCATAGTCCATATGGCTGCGAACTATGGCATTATTATTGAGTTTAAGTGAATATGGGTGAGCTCCCCACCAAACGCCTGTCACCGCACGAAGGACATTAATGATCTTCTCACATTTTTTAATAATATGCTCTGTATGAGAAACAAAGCAGAGTTGAGACGAAATGTAATATCTTCGCCTGAATTTGATCGATAATAAATTGCAATGTCATCAGCATACTGTAAAATGTTACAAAAATTGTTAACAGATAATTCGAGATCGTGAGTGTAAATGCTGTAAAACAGAGGACTAAGGACAGAGCCTTGGGGGAGACCTTTCCAGACTAGTCTGGGGGGAAGAGATATGGATTGATGTTTTACCACTATAGATCTGCAAAAAAGCAGATTACATATGAAATGAATCATCCTCGGAGGCATACTCAGCTGGTGCAATTTTTGCCTGAGTAATGGGAGAAGAACATTGTCATATGCAGAAGCTACATCTAGAAAAACACCCACAAGGTACTCTCCTTTTACAAAGGCTATTCGAATATCTGTTGAAATAATGCTGAGACTATCGATGGTGCTCAATCCCTTTCGAAAGCCAAATTAAGAGGGTGAGAGTATATTTCTGCTTTCCATTATCCACTCCAGATCCAGGGTGGATGACAGTGCTATGGGTCTGTAAGAGTTAGAATCTGAAGGATTCTTGCCAGGTTTCAAAATGGGTATTATTAATTGTGATTTCCAAGAATCTGGAATAACACCTGTCATGTAAAATTGATTAATTATATTTAAAAAGACTTTCTGAGAATTTTCATTTAAGTGTGTGACAAAAGAATAAGAAACTTCTCCAGGAGAAGAATCTGTGAGACCGGACAGAGCACATTGAAGCTCAGAAAATGAAAACGGGGCATCCATTTCACCTGAAATGGGTGCAGGAAAAAGAAGAAAGAAAGTTACCCTGACAAGGTACTGTTACACGTGATCTAGTTATTGGTTAAAAAAAAAAAAAACTATTCACTCAAAACTAGATTTTAATAGAGAAATAGTTAAAGATTTAGTAATTATTATTTGGACTCCCGACCCGTACCGAGACTGAGATTGAACTGCCTAACATTGCGAACTGGAACTGAGGGCTTGACTCCATATCGCTGATGAGGCAGATTATAGGAATGGAGTCAGCCCTTTCCTATACATAGCCAGGGTGTAACAGCCCCCCCCTCCCCCCCATAAGACTGAAGTTCGAGGGAATATCGAAATTCAGGAGGTAAAGGCTATTATGCAACTTCCCTTAATCGGGGTAATGAAATAGGCGAATCTTCGCATTGAGAATTATTTTCAATATCGGTAGGAGTCGGTTTTGATTTAGTAATTCTTAACTTATACTTATATTTAAAAACAATTTTTATTAACTTAAATATAACAAGAAATAGTAGTATGATAGAAATAGTAATAATTAGTATAGAATAATGAGTTCCATATTTTACAATGGTAGGTTTTTCATTAATAATTTTATTTAGAACTGAAATTATTTTATCATTACGATTATATTTTGCAAAATCATCTAAAACAATATTTTGAGTAACAGAAGAAATTTTGTTAATTGAGTTAATTGTTTCATTTATCTTACAACAGGAATCATTAATAATATTAAAATCTAGAATAGGAGTCATTACACTTATATTTACGTTATAATTAGATGAAAAGAGTCTCGCAGTTTTTGTATATATTGTACACTGTTCTGGAATTTGTAACATTCCAGTGCCGACTATCACAATTTCACGTGCTTCCGTAACACCACATTCAATAGAAATTTTATTCGGATTTGATTGCACCAAAATCCACTGATTGTTTGTAAGTGGTTTCCAAGTGTCTAATTCACCGAATATTGTTTTGGTTACACATACCGCAGGGATAGCACTAGTGGTTTTCGTTAAAAGTTCACTTTCACACGTAGGGTTACTTGTAGTCAGCATTACCATGGAGATTTCGCATCAATAGAACTCAGAGCTTACAATTTTACATTTATCTAGATTTTCTAAATTACAAAAACTTAGCTTATCCTTGGAAATGGCAGTATATAAACTAGAAGGAGAAATTAAACTAAAAACATTTGGGTTATTAAGCCCATGAGGAGTTGGTAAAGCTAAATTATGATAAAAATTGAATTCTTCATTAGTAGCTAAAGGAATGTGCAATACAAAGACAAGCTTATCATTAAAATAGTAACAAGAAACCTTAGATATACTTAGAATTAAATACATGTTATTTAAACTTATCGAAATAGGAATTTTAATGTCTTGAGATAAGTGCCTTTCGTTATCAACAAGTCCCTTGTATAACTGAGCCGGGGTTATTATATTCGGATGTAGAATGTTTTGACTAATCAGAATGATTGCGTTGGTTAAATCTTCTAATTGAAACGACAATGTAAGTAAGGAGCTTTCAATGCTCGTAAGTATGGAATGGATTTTTGTTTTGATGATTAAATCATTCGATATTTCAGTAATATTATTTATTTGATTTAATATTGACATTAATACGGTATTAAAAGTGTCTTCGTTATTTTGTAATTTTTTAATAGTTCTCTCGAAGGATTCTAATGATGAAGTAGTAATTAAAATATTTTCTTTAATTAATTCAACGAGTTTCTTTTGATTATTTTGGACGAGTTCAATAGCGGTATCGTATTTTAATGCATCATCTTCATCCAGGGTGCCAAAAACATGTTTGAATAGCGTGCCTATACCACCAAACCAGGCAGATCTTTTATTCCGTTCGGATACCAGGTGGGAGATGGAATCGTATTCGCGACGAATGTCATTAAATCGCACATTTAGCGTAGAGAGTGGGTTCTCGCAATTAAAATCATTAAGTTTTTGACAAACAGACCTCACTGAACCCATGATTTCGTTTATGTTAATTAAGTGAGGTTTAATATAGGATGTGTCTACATAACTGACAACATTTAGATCGCCTTTTATTATTTTAAGTTTTCCTAAATTATCGAAATAGATTCCGGAATTAGAAGGATAAGGCTTGATGAAATCCGAATGCGCGTAGGTTGAGAAACTGAAAGAGAAAAGAAATAAGAATAGATAAAAGAAGAATGAATAGGAGAATGAGTAGGAGAATAGAATAATGTAGAATATGATTTTAGTATTTGTGATCGAGAAGAAGAAGGTTGTTGAAGTTCTGCAGGTTTAACTTCATCAAAATGGTGTGTTATGTGACGTCTGTTTATGAGTAGTGTGAGTGTGTTGTTATTATGTACTTTAATTATTTTATAAGGTCCTTTCCAGACGGGAGACAGAGCTTTTCTCAATCTCAAATGATTTTTGAGATAGACGTAGTCACCTTCTTTATACCGTGGTGGAGTTTTGGTTCTAGCATCGTAATAATTTTTAAAAGATTTATTTGATTTTAAAATGTTTTCTAATGCCTTTTCTCGAGTATACTTAAATTTATGTTGTAGCATTCGAATATAGTCAGAGTAAGTTGTATTAGAATTATTTTTGTAAATTGAATTCGGAATTAAGGGTTTGTGTCCAAAAACTAGTTCAAATGGACTAAATTTAGTAGTAGAATGGATAGTAGTATTATAGGTTAGCATAGCAGTATAGACATAAATAGGCCAATTATCTTGATTATCGTTTATAAAGGATTTAAGATACTCTTTAAGCGTGGAATGGCTTCGTTCTAAAGCACCTTGTGTCTGGGGATGGTAGGGAGATGCCCACAATTGTTTAATTTTAAGGAATTGGCAAGTAGTCTTGAAAAGATCGTAAGTAAAATTAGTACCTTGATCAGTGAGAATTGATTTTGGTAACCCGAAAAGTGAAATAAAATGAATGAGACAGTCGGCTGACTCTTCTGCTGTCGTACTTCGTATAGGATAAGCCACAGAGTATTTAGTAAGGTCGTCTTGTAGAGTTAGTATATACTTAATCTTGGCTGGGCCTGACTCGGGTAGTGGACCCACTATGTCTAATACTACTCGTTGAAAGGGAGCAGTGGAAGTGGAAGGGATTTCCATGGGAGCTCTATTAGTTCTTCTGAGAGCTTTATTCTCTTGGCACATTTTACATTTCTTAACATATTCTTTTATGTCTCCTCTCATCCCCTTCCAGAAGAATTGTTCTTTAACCCTATTGTACATTCGGGATGATCCTAGATGTCCCGCTACTGGGATGTCATGATTTTCTCTTAGGATTTTTGGTATTTCACTTAATGTAGGGTATATAGTTTTATTCAGATAAACATGCACACTTATTTTAGTACCATGGAATATGTATATTAGCATATTGTAAATTTTAGTATAGGAATGTTTGTCAAAAGGGTTTTTGAAATCGGGTATTGCAATATCTGTTACAATTCCTGATTGTAGAATAATATCTCTTACTTGTTTAAGACATTTATACATAGCAGGATAAGAGGATTCGTCGAAATGGTGGACATTAGTAAAAATAAAGTAAATATCTTTATCTTCATAATTTATTTTTTGATAGGAATATAATTCTTTTTTAGAATTAATTATTTCATCTTTCTCAGAAAGATTTAAGAGGATATCGGTTATATATGGATTTGATTCGTCGAGGTCTATTGATGTAGGAATTAGGATAACTTTGAATGAAGATTTTAGGAGATTTTCATTATGTTCTTTCAGCACAGTATCATATGTTTTATCTTTATTGTTAATAGATTTCAGGAATTTCGAATAGTCGTCATTATTTAGATTTGTGTTAGATTGGGATTTGCAACTTGTTGGAGACGGAACATCAATGTTATCGAAGTCGAGATCAAGATTTGTACTTTGTGGGCTTAGGTCTAGAGGTCCAAGATCTATTAAGTCTGGCTCTTCATTGTGAGGCGGTGCAGGGTTTGGAATTGTGTCTAGACTAGAAGCAGGGTTTGTAAAGGGATCTAGTATATAGTCTGGAATAGTACTTGGACCAGGGGTTGGGTCTACATATGGATTCAGCGTGGAGTCTGGAATATAAGGTCGTCTAAGGTTAGTATCTAGGTTTAATGGATCATTACTATCGAAAGAAGAAGGAATATGAGAAGGTAGTTCGAGGAGAGATCTTCTAGAGGGTTTTCCAATATGTCAGAAGGAAATGGAACCAAGGAATCAGCGGTTGGTGAATTTTCACCTATTGGATTTATCGGAAAACGGGAAAGTGCGTCAGCGTTAGAATTGATTTTCCCTTTTTTATGAACAATGTCATAATCGAACTCTTCCAATTTAAGGCGCCAGCGGACGAGTCTTGAACCAGGATCCTTGCAATTGAATAACCACTGGAGTGTCGTTGTCTTAGATTTTCGCGATTATTATTCATTGAAATGAAACTATTTTAAACGGATTTAAATCGCGTATATTAATTATTTTTATCATCCCGACGTTTCGAGCACTTTGCAGCGTTCGTGGTCACGGGCAGACTAAGGTGACATTTGTCTATTTGAGATTTTAGAAAATATTATTTACAACTACCGCCAACGGTTTCTTAAATGATATCTTGAATAACGTTCCGGTTGCACGCAGAAGGCACTAACTGTATCTTTTGGTCTGGCAGTCTGTTGGACTTGGGATTTTAAATTTTTAATAAGTGGAGAGAAGATGGTTGGAGACTTTCAAACACCTGGGGTGTTTGAAAGTCTCCAACCATCTTCTCTATTGAAGTTCGGATGTTTTTGAATTTCAATAGCCTCGCGTATCATTCTAGGAATGAATCTGTGTTCTCTAGCGAGGATCTGTGGTTTATCAAATCGGATAAAATGGTTAGGTTTATCCAAGGCATGTTCACAAACTGCAGACTTTGAAGAACGCCTATTCTTGACATCTCCTATGTGTTCCTTGACCCTAGTACCGATGCTTCTTTTTGTTTGGCCTATGTAAGATAAACCACACTCACATTCGAGTTTGTATACTCCCGCAGTCTGTAAAGGAATATTACTCTTGATAGGTCTCAAGAACTGGCTCACTTTCTTATGAGGCTTGTAGATAGTTTTAATCGAAGCTCGCTTCAAGATGTTGCCAATTCTGTCTGTAACTCCCTTCACATATGGTAGAAATGCAGGTTGTCGCTCAACTGTGGGTGGCTTGATACGGCTTCTACGATGCTGGCGAGGCACGGGCAGCTTGTTCTGGTGGAGTGCAAGCTTGACGTGGTGTAGCTCGTCCTCTAGGTGTTCATCATCGCAGAGATGGTGGGCTCTCTGAAACAAAGATTTGCCAACGGTAGCTAACTGGCTAGGGTGGTGGTGTGAGTCACCATTGAGGTATTTATTAGTGTGTGTGGGTTTCCTATAAACTGTGTGACTTAATGTGTTGTCAGGATTCTTGATAATAAGAATGTCAAGAAAAGCTAAAACATTATTTGCCTCTAATTCCATAGTAAATTGAATGTTATTATTAATAGAATTAAGATGTTGTTGTTTCATTTCAACCACTGGAGTGGTTTATGGTCCGTGATGATTGTGAATCGATGTCCATATAGATAGGGACGAAATGCTTTAGTTCCAAAGACTATAGCGAGACAGTCCTTTTACCGTAACGCTGTAATTGCATTCGGCTTTATTAAGAGTTCGTGAAGCGTAAGCGATTGGGCGATCTTTTCCAATTTGGCCTTGAGAAAGAATAGCAGAGACGGCGTAATTAGATGCATCGCAAGTGAGTAGGAAAGGACTTGAAAAATCAGGATATGCTAGTATAGGAGATGTGACAAGTTTATTTTTTAAGTTTTCGAAAGCTAATTGTTGCTCGTTTTTCCAATTAAATGATACATCCTTTTTTAGAAGATTTGTTAGAGGTTTGGCAAGTTTGGAAAAATTTGGAATAAAACGCCTGTAATATGATACTAACCTGAGAAATGATTTTATATTCTTTGGGCATTTTGGTTTTGGGAATTCAGTGACGGCTTTTATTTTATCAGGATTTGGCTTTACCCCTTGATTGTTTATGATGTGACCAAGATATGCAACTTCATTGCGTAGAAACTCGCATTTGTCGGGTTGTAGTTTTAAGTTGTATTTTCGGAGCCTTTCGAAAACAGCGGATAGGTTTTGGATGCTAGTAAGTAAATCTGGTGAATATACTACAATGTCATCTAGATAAACGAAACAGCGTGAACCTTGAAGTCCAGAAAGACATGTGTTCATTAATTTTTGGAAAGTAGCAGGGGCGTTCTTTAGCCCAAATGGCATTCTGGTTAATTGAAAATGACCTTGAGGTATAGAAAATGCAGTTTTGGCTGCGTCTTGTGAGGATATAGGAATTTGATGGAAACCAAACGCTAAGTCCAAAGTGGAAAAGTATTGACTTTTCCCTAATTGATCTAGAATTTCCGTAATCTGTGGGATTGGATAAGTTTCACCTATGGTGATGTCATTGAGTCTTCTATAGTCTATTACGACTCTCCATTTCTTTTGACCCGATGCATCTAGCTTTTTGGGGACTACCCAAATTGGCGAAGACCAAGGTGAATCTGACGGGACAACTATATTTTGATCTAGCATTTTGTTGATCTGTTTTTCTACTTCTTTCTTATGACATTCGGGGAATCGATAAGATTTTGTTTGGATTGGAGTTTCTGTATTAGTTTTAATCTTATGTTCTGTAGCTGTAGTGAAAGTAAGTTGATCGTCTGGGAGATGGAAGATATCAGAGTAATCTGAGCAGATCTTAATTAGAGCGTTTCTTTCTTCGTTATTAAGATGGGATACTCTGAGTTGTTTAATAACTTCATTAGTTCTAGTTAGAGTCTTTGGATTCGGTGATGTTTCGGAAAGAGTCATGCAGGGATATTTTTCTATCTGGTCTAAAGTGAAATTAAGATTTGGGTGAAGAATAGCAGGTTCATCTGACGTATTTGCAATAGTTATATTAATGCGATTATTGTCTTTTACAGTAACAATATAATTAGCAACTAGCAATGATTTTGAAATGTGTTGGTGTAGAATTACACCCTCTCTAATTTCAGGGTTTCTAACTGTACATTCGATTACTGTTTCGGTACGTGGTGGAATTATGTAAAGGGGTTCGGAAAAATTTAAATTGATTAGATTAGGTCCTACACGTAATAATTTCTTACTGTAGTCGATTTGGCATGCGAAGTTTTTTAGAAGGTCGTTTCCTATAATACAGTCATGATTTAGATTTATGTCTTCAACAACGTGAAATTCGTGGGGTTCAGTAAGATTTTTGAAAATATGCATTTTGAAACTCCCCAGAGTTGGAGTTACGTCATCTCCGGGGTCAATTCCTTTCAGAGTTATTATTGTATTGCTCAATTTAGGAATCTTTGACATGGATTTTAGCCTTAATAAGCTTACACAAGTGCCTGTGTCTACTGCATTTTTATTTATTTCATAGATTTTCATGCTACTTTCGTTTTCATGTTTCAGGTTTCGTGAAGAAGGAAAAGCGGATTTTGAAGAATTTAGATGTAGGTTTGTTTTGTCGTGTTTCTGAGTGTTGCAATTCAGTAGATTCTGTGTATTACGATTCAGTGGATTCTGAGTGTTGTGATTCAGTGGATTCTGAGTGTTGTGATTCAGTGGATTCTGAGTGTTGTGATTCAGTGGATTCTGAGTGTTGTGATTCAGTGGATTCTGAGTATTACGATTCAGTGGATTCTGAGTATTACGATACAGTGGATTCTGAGTGTTGTGATTCAGTGGATTCTGAGTGTTGTGATTCAGTGGATTCTGAGTATTACGATTCAGTGGATTCTGAGTATTACGATACAGTGGATTCTGAGTGTTGTGATTCAGTGGATTCTGAGTGTTGTGATTCAGTGGATTCTGAGTATTACGATTCAGTGGATTCTGAGTATTACGATACAGTGGATTCTGAGTGTTGTGATTCAGTGTATTCTGAATATTACGATACAGTGGATTCTGAGTGTTGTGATTCGGTGGATTCGTGGTACCGGCTTTTATTTTATGCGCGTAATTTCCCGAGCGATACCCATCGGGAAATTTTATTCGTTTAAATGACTAACATCTACCTCGTCGACTCCATCATCTTCCCGGCATTCGATATTATAAGTTCTGCGAATTTGGTTCTGGGATAGATTCTGCGGAGCGATATTTTGAGAGCTATTTGTCGTAGCACGGTTTTGATGCGTACGGCTGTTATTATATTGCCGTTTACGGCAGTTTTCCAGTGTATGCCCTATATTCTTACAATAACGGCAAACTAAGCTTCCGGTATCAATATCTTGTCGCGCATTTTGCGCACTAAAAGAGCGGTTATATTGAAAACGTAAATCGCGGCGAGGGACGAATTTAGATTTTTCTGTGGCTACAGGGTTAGGTTGAGGTTTTCTAAATGTGGCGCTTAAAATTTTCTCTTCTGCCACTGCGAAGCTTATGGCAGAATTAAGTGATTCAGGGTCACGGCATCGAACTATTTGTGATAGGCGTGGAAGTAACTCTATTGAGAAGGTATGAAGGGCCAAGTCCTCCATTGCAGCTACGCGGCCAGTTATTTCAGATTTCTTACGGTTGGAGATCTTAATCTCCGTAAGCAATTTAGAGACGATGGTTTCTATTCTAAGCGCGAATTAATTAACGGTTTCTGAGGAGCCTTGTCTGCACTCCTGCAGTTCCGACAATAAATAGGCATAGTGTTTTCTATCCCCAAATTGTTGCTTTAAAAATTCGATAAATTGATCAAAACTATCAAATTCTTTAACGTTGCATGTACTCTCGGCTCTATCTGTTAATTGGCTGAGAATATAACGGAATAGGTTTTTGTGTTTTACTAGCCAAATTGTATGCGTTTTGGCAGTTTGAGATAAATACATTGAGTTTTTCCCTAGAGCCATCGAATGGTTTTATAAATTTCAAAAGTATATTTAATTCTATCTATTGTGAATGTAGAAAATTATAAAAGAAAATTACACAAGACAATATAGATGTAGAAAATTTGCACAAGAAAATTAATTATAATGTTATATTAAATGAACAGCTTCCATACTTGTATAGCATCAAATCGAAATACGAGATCACACTCTTATCAATTAGTTGTAGAGTTGGTTAATATAAATAATAATATTGTAACTTAAATATAGAATTAGTATAAAAATAGCGAAATAGTAAATATAATGTTGTATTAATTTTACAGATGGGAAATTAAATTGCTCTTACTTCCTATGGCTCTGAGTTCTTATGTTTTAGCAAAAATCTCCACTCACGTTCTGATGAAAATCAGGAACAGGATCAGGAACATGCTGCTGGCCTTGGTAGTCAGTGATTTGGGTACCGTTTTGCGCTGTTACGGACTTTCCGTGGATGTCTGCTTCGACACAATTTTAACACTTTTAGGAGTTTCGAAGTCGTATTTGGGATAATATATCTCGTTATCCCACCGCTGCCACCAAAAATGTTACACGTGATCTAGTTATTGGTTTAAAAAAAAAAACTATTCACTCAAAACTAGATTTTAATAGAGAAATAGTTAAAGATTTAGTAATAATTATTTGGACTCCCGACCCGTACCGAGACTGAGATTGAACTGACTAACATTGCGAACTGGAACTGAGGGCTTGACTCCATATCGCTGATGAGGCAAATTATAGGAATGGAGTCAGCCCTTTCCTATACATAGCCAGGGTGTAACAGTACGAAGGGGGGCGCAAGTTTTTCAGCAAAATTGTTTAGCCATTCTGATGGATTATTGGAGGAAGGATTGACAGAATTCAGGAAACGACGAAAATTTTTAAGTTGTAACCAAACTAAGTAAGAAGGAGAACGAGAGGAAAGGGATTGACAAAAATCAACCCAGCCAAGTTTTTTCTTTTTAGAAACTAGTCTCTTTAATTTAGCGTCTAACCGTTGGTATCTTTGAAAATTCAAAGGAGTCATAGACAGAGAATATGAATGCTCTGCCTCCGTTCTTTGTGTAGTTAAGCTGGTGCATTCCTCATCCCACCAGGGGGTGGAAAGCACCAACTTTTTAGGAAAATGTTTTTTAGGGAAGTTAAAATCTGCAGCAGTTAAAAGAGCCTTAAGGAATGATTCATAGTAAAAACTGATACTTTCATCGCCTCCAGGCTCAGAAAGAGAGTCCAATATGTCATCAACAGAACTAGCATAGTCTAACCAGTTTGCATTTTAAAGGGAATAATTAAGGAGGGGATTTGGGGTAATAGAAGGAATGGAATTTTGGTTAAAGGAAAGAAGAATAGGGAAATGATCACTGCCAAAAGTGGAAGGCAGGACATTCCAGGAGAGTTGAGAAGCAAGAGAAAGAGAATCAAAATCAAATCAAAATCAAAATCAAAAATATCTTTATTTGGACACACATATTACATGTAAAAAAGAAAAAAATATATATATAAAAAAAGAAAATAAAAATAAAGAATAAAAACTAAATACAAAAAAAAAATAATAATAACAAAATAAAAACAAAAACTAAATACAAAATAAATACAAAAAAAAGAATAATAATGATAACAAATAAACAAAACAATATGTGATGCCCAAATTGGTAAGCCACTCAGCATATATGTTGAAAATCATTGTTGTAATGAGTTTCAACGCTGGTATTCTGTGGCCGCCAAAAATTGCGTACGTCACGTCGCAGGTAGTGAGAAATGTAATATAATTATTAAAATTAAAATAGTGAAGATATATGAGTTCATAATAAAAACATAAATATAAGTAAATAAGTAAGAATGTATAATGATTTAATTAAATAATGAAGAATAAAAGAAAAAAAAAACAACTGTAAGAAGTAGGTACCTTCATCAAATACTGGACGCTCGCTTGATCGAACGTTTCAATAGTGGGTAGATACGTCACGGGTCTTACCGCGATAAAGTGGGTGCTTATAAGTGACAAAATTAACTAGATTATCACTCATCATCCCGCGCGACACTGGCCAAATATCATGTACCCAGATTGGCAACTACTATAAGTCAAGATTTGTAGGGTTGAATTGACTTCAATAACGACGTATGAAATATTAAGGAATTTAAATTGTATTTTAACTATATTTTAAGCCATCAATAAAAAGTATAAAAATGAAATAATGTGAAGCAATACTGCAGGGGGTAAGCTGAAATTAATTTTGCTAATTTATTATTATTAGTTAGTTTCTCCTACTTTTTTATTTTAAATATATGTAAAATATAAATAATTAGTACGTTTCAATCGCTTTCATGAGTACGTATAAACAGATGTAGTGTTATTTTATATTACACTAGCTGTGCCCGCGACTTCGTTCGCGTGGATTACAGAATGCTTGGCATGTCTCCTGCAAAGCAGGGTTATAATAGTCTGCGGTGCTGCTTAAGAAAGGAGCTTTTTTACTTTGGATTTGGGAACTTCCTGGTTGTATTTATAAGCAGACACTAACTCAGATACGGTATTAATAATAAATGTTGAAGAAAAGTGTTTTATGCTAGTCTTTAAAATTTCGCCTTTAAAAGTGTATGTTCCCGCCGAGGTTCTCCTTATATTATATATCGGGTGACTTTTTTAACTGAGGTTGATGAGGTTGATAGAGTCTCGTGTCCGATTTTGAGAAATCTAAACTGCATCATAAGTTGTTTTTGATTTCATGATTCTCCAGGCCAGAAATAAAACCCACTAATTTTGAAAAAAAAATACATTCGGTATTATTGCACCGCCTAATAGTGTACCTGTAAGAATCAACTTTTGGAAAGTAATAGTAAGCGACAAATTAAAGGAAAAGATTTATTTTTTTACAAAATAACATTAAATCTATATATGAATTAGAAGTTAAGTAATCGATTCTACACAGACATAATCAAATATGTGGGTTAAGTCATGGGTCCCGGTAAGTTTAAAAAAAAAGTCTGCATTACTTCGAACGATTTGTTTATAGGTTGCATCAAAATGCTAGTCACCTACTAAAGTAAGAGTGTGAACAATACAATCGAAAATATATAATATGAATAACTCACAGTAACTTATTTTATGTTTGTCTATTTTTTCTATGTGAGCTATACAAAGTTGATAGAATGTGACGTTTGTTTTGGTCCCCGTCACCTATTCAGTTACCTAGATAGGAGGATTAATCAATTTATTGAAAATCTACATTTCACTTGACTCGGCTCACCCGCTATTAGCTTTAGAACATCCCGTTATAATTTTAAAATTTCACTTTTAGGTATGATCGTTTTTTTGAAGAATTATTAAAGATTTAAATAATGTATGAATTTGATAGAATTTTGTAAAAAATTAGCCTTTTCTTTTTGTTGCAGTTAACTGTATACTATTACCTCCCTAAAGTTTATCCTTATAATATGTGACAGTATCAGATGATGCAATTATATACAATGTTAATTTTTGCGAAATCAACGTGTTCGTTTCTGGCTAGGAAAACTTATTTTTCAAAAAACTAATGATATTTTTAGTTTTTATCAAAATCGGCACTGTGACTCCATTAATTATTTTTCGCTATTGCTTATAGTTTCGGATTTTGGTCTATGATATCCAGTAAAAAAATTACCCAGTAAATATATTAATTTTTCAATTATAATATTTATATATCTTCCCTATTTGAGTCAGATGTTGCTCACTATTTCATCAGTTTCAATTTTGTTCGTCATTAGATTGACTTTCTGCTAGTCAAAGTTTCGTCAAAATCGGTCCAGCTGTTTCAGATACATATTAGTCGAAAAAAATTGAGTGACAAATAGACAGACAAAATTTTTAAAATTAGTAATTTTGTTGCCAGTACCGTGTATACTTTCATATGCATTAATTTAAAATTACAGCAGACACATCAATCTTATTTATTTGTATAGATGTATACCTTCCCTTCTTAAATCGGAAATTGTTCACTATTTTATTGGTTTCTACAATATTTTGTTATCGCGTAATTCTCATTTTTATTAATTTCATTAAAATAAATATATATTTTTAATAAAAGTAGACCAAGTTAATCCTCATAATATTAGCTATAGGGGCTGTCCATTAATCACGTAACGTTTTTGAGAACATTTTAGACTTTGTGATATATCGTGATTTTTTTCTTCCATCCCTTCTCTTTTCTCTGGGCCTCACGTGATTAATGGACATCCTCTAACTGCGAGTGAAAGTCCCATCAAATTTGATTCAGCTGTGTGAGAGATTAGTCGTAGGAAACAGACTGACAGACAAAAGATAAAAAAATGGATTTTTTATGTAAGTACTGTCACGCATTTAGTGAAAAGTACAAAATAATGTTCGGCGTGAACCCTTAAATTGACATAACTTTTTTATTTATGAAATGAAACAAACACTAAATGTTAAGTGAAGCTTACTGCAATATATTAATGAAAACCACACCTAAATCGGATAAGCCGTTTCTGAGCGAACACAAACGCACATAAAAATACGCGAGAGATTAGTTGTAGGAAACAGACTGACAGATAAAAAATTAAAAATGGTTTTTTGATGTAAGTACCGTATATACTTTCAAGCATTTAGTGAAAAGCACAAAATAATGTTTGACATGACCCCTTAAATTGACATATCTTTTTTAGCGAGCACAAACACAGATAAACTGACAAACAGACAAAAATTCTAACAATTATTGTTTTGGGTTCTATTACGTTGGTAAAGTCCCTCAATAATATTTTTTTTCATATATCTTCCATGTACAGACAGCGACCCGTTAGAATTTTATTATATGTATAGATTTTAAAATATCTAAAATAGAAGTAAGCCTAAATCACTCCTTATAACATTTGATAACTGCGAGTAAGAGTACCATCAAAATCGGTTCAGCCGTTTCAGAGATTAGTCGAAACAAACAGATAGACAGACAGACTGTGAGACAAAAAATTAAAAAATGTATTTTTTGATGTATGTAAGTACTGTATATACTTTCATGCATTTAGTGAAAAGCACAAAATAATGTTCGACGTGACCCCTTAAATTGACATATATTTTTTAACGGGCATAAACGCAGATACAAACAGACAAACAGATAAGAATTCTAAAAATCATTGTTTTGGGTTCTATTGCGTTGGTAAAGGCCCCTAATAATATTTTTTTCATATTTCTTCCATGTACAGACAGCGACCCGTTAGAATTTTATTATATGTATAGATCAAAAAATATCTAAAATAGAAGTAAACCTAACTGCCTAAGTCACTCCTTATAACATTTGATAACTGCTCACAGTTAAAGTAAACGTACCATCAAAATCGGTTCAGTCGTTTCAGAGATTGGTCGGAACAAACAGATAGGCGGACAGACCGACGGACAAAAAATTTAGAAATGTATTTTTTGATGTAAGTACTGTATTTACTTTCATGCATTTAGTGAAAAGCGCAAAAAATTTTCGACGTGATTCCTTAAATTGACATAACTTTTTTATTTATGAACCGATTGACATGAAACAAACACTAAATGTTAAGTGAAGCTAACTAAAATATATTAGTGAAAACCGCATCTAAATCGGATAAGCCGTTTCTGAGATTAGCGTGCACAAACGCACAGATAAACAGACAAACAGACAAACAGACAAACAGACAAACAGACAAACAGATAAGAATTCTAAAAATCATGGTTTTGGGTTCTATTGCGTTAGTAAAAGCCCCCAGTAATATTTTTTTTCATATATCTTCCATGTACAGACATCGACCCTCTAGAATTTTATTATTAGTATAGATATAGATTATTATTATTATTTTATATGCAATATTTTTCTAACTCATTTTTTTTTGTATAGATTGGAGGGTTTTAAGTAAAGATAAAACGAAACCTCTATATGATCAAACCTTACATCATAATCCACAACCATCGCGATTAAATAAACGAAAATTGTCCAAGCATTGTCAGCCTGCCTTCGAGCCATAACAGTCCGGTAAGCACTGTGCACGACGAAGTGCTATACAACATATTATCTGAATATATAAGTTTATTGAGATTGTAATTGTAGATCCATTAAAAACAGCTTAAATTTGTTTCTAAAATTATTAATTGTTTTTAGGTTACGAAGAGGTGGCGGAAAGTTATTCCAGCACTTCGTCGCAGCATAGATAAAGCTACCTCGAAAGGCAGCGGTCTTATGTGCAGGCATAACCAACGTGTAGGACGAGGCTCGTGTTTCGTGTGTTAGCCTTTGTTCACATGCCCATTTTAATTTATGATAAAGGTACGGGGGCATTTTGTATTTTACTATACCAAACAATAAAGTGGCAAAATGTAACTGCCTGCGATAGTCCATCTTTAACATTTTTGCAGTATTTAGAAATGGGGTAACATGTGAGCGTGGCGGAACGTTAAAGCAATATCGAGCACACGCATTTTGAACCTTTTGAATAAGGTTCTTAGTACGCACAAGTAACCTCGGGCCTATTACTATGTCGGCATAGTTTAATTTTGACAGAACTAGTGCCTCACATAGATCTACTCTCACCTTTGGTTTTAAATATTTTCGGATCCGATATAACAATTTTAATCGATAAAAACAATTACGAACAGTGTGCATAATATATTTCTCAAATCGTAAATTTTCATCCATTATGATTCCCAGATTTCGTGTCTCGGTAACTCGTTCAACATCAATATTTTGCAGTTTAATATTAGGATTTAAAGCTGTAATTTTACGTACTTGAGTTGGCGTTCCCAGTATCATGTATTTGGTTTTCTTTGGGTTTAAGACCAAACAATTAGAATTTGACCATTCAGCAATTCTCGTTAAATCTTCATTAAGTTTATTTAAAGTTATGTTTAAGTCAGCGGGTTTGAAAGATATATATAATTGGATATCATCGGCATAAATATGATATTTGCAGTATTTGATGGAATTGACGATATCGGCACAATAGAGAGAAAAGAGAACAGGTCCAAGGATCGAGCCTTGTGGTACCCCTCGCACAATGGTACTACTGCTGGATACACATTTAGACCCATCCTCCTGAGTTACTTCTACAACCTGTGATCTGTTTTTGAGGTAGCTGTCAAACCACCTAATAGTGTCAGCACTGAATCCGAAATAATGAAGTTTAGCCACCAACAATGCTAAATGTATTGTATCAAAAGCACGTGAGAAATCGAGAAGCACTAGTATGGTACCTTCACCGGCATCTTGTGCTCTCAGTATATCATCAAGTACGTTAGCTAGAGCAGTCGAAGTACTTCTACCTTTTCTAAACCCTGACTGGACACAAGGAAGAATGTCATATGTTTCTAAGTAGTGTGTAAGTTGGTAACACACTACTTTTTCTAAGACTTTTGATAGGGTAGGTAATATACTGATGGGACGTAAATCACTTCTATTCACGGGGTTATCTACTTTAGGAATTGGTTTTACGATTGCTTTCTGCCATAGTTTTGGGAAGATACAAGTCCGAATAGAAGTATTAACTATATTTACAATTGAATTAGAAATAAACGGCAAACCACTAAAAATCATATCTATAGAGATACCATCAGACCCTATAGCCCTTGATTTAATACTGCGGAGAGTTTTTAAAATTGTTATCTCGTCTACCTGGTTAAGGGAAAAGACATTAGAAGAATGTCTGTTATAGGTGTAGAAATGTATTTCAGATAATGTAACGTCACCATTCCCAGGTAGTTCGAGAAAAAATCTATTAAGCTGATTCGGATCCGACAAGTGGTCCGGTAGACAAAAATCCCTGTTTTTTTTATATCCCAAAATATTTTTTAAATGTTTCCATATGTGCTTAGGTCTTTTAGCATTGTTGTTTATGTAATAAGTAAAGTATGCACTTTTCTCTCTATGGATTGCCATTACAACTTCCGATTTTAAATCCCGATAGTAAGCTATATGAGTATCTTTATCAGTATACCGCGATCTTGTATGTGCCTCATTTCGAGTACGAATCATTTCATTGATGTTGTAAGTGATCCACGGATATTGAGACTCCTTAAAAAATCCACAAGTCATGGGTGCTAAGGTATCGTATACAGACAGTAAGATACTGTTGAATTCATAAACAAAACTATTAACGTCATATGGGTTGTGACATTTTTGATTAAAATTAGCTAAGTATTTTTTGAGATCATTTTCGTTAATGTTACCAATTTTCCTATAAAATTTCAGAAGTGGCTTAGGTCTATCTTTTCGTATGTTTATCTCAAAAGATATAAACGCATGACTACTAAGCTCATGTATGTGATCCACCCATACTTCGCTAATGTTGCCATCTACACATACTAAATCTATAAGTGTCTCACTGTGGGTAGTAAAGTGAGTGGATTCATTAACAATTTGGGTAAGATTTGTGTACGTTAAGAAATCGCATAGCATACGTGTACAATAGTTATTGGAGTCGTAAAAATTAATGTTAAAGTCGCCCATCAGTACTAAATGGTCATATTCATTGAATGTAGTGTAAGTTTCCGTAAGGCCGTCAAAAAATGTACGTGGGTTAAGCCACGGAGGTCTATAAGCAGTGCCGATGATTAACTTTTTCCTACCGACGCTCACACTAAGCCACATTTGTTCTATGCCTGGGGTTGTTATTGGATGGACAAGAGTTCGCGCTGTTATTCCTCGTCTAATGTAATATCCCACACCACCACCACGGCAACGCACTTCAGTAGGACGCGGCTTGTGGCGTAGAAGATATCTCGGAATATTTGGTGCACGTCCGTCCTCACCCTCTTTGAGCCAAGTTTCGTTCAAAGCCATAATATCGACATCGTGGCGGTTCATAGCCAACATGAATTCGTCGTGATGTGTCCCCAGAGAGCCTGGATTTAGAAAACCCAATCTTAGCTTACGTAATCCAGGCATTTAACTAAAAAACTTCGATAGCGAGAAATAAACATGTAAAAAATAATGTATATATATGATGTAAAGAAATATTAAGATAAATATGTTCAGAAACGATATATGTAGTAGTTTTAAAGTAATTATATATTAATGCATAATGTGATGAATAACTAATATAAAGATATTGGTATATGTTTTGTTTTGGTATACTTTGTATTTTAAATTTGGGCATCCTATTAGTAACATGAGCATGGTAACAAAATAAATTTATACAATATGCTAAATGTACAAGCAAATAGTAGTTAGGAGAACAGTTAAAGATATTCATAAACGAATAAAAATAGCTAAAATGTGATTTTATAAGAAAAAAGTTATGATATGTATATAGTATTAACCGGACTAATTTTTGTTTACACAAAAAAATTTTTCGAGATCTGTTTCCGCACGCACGCGATGTATGGGTGTATTAGTGCTGCGCCGAATAAATATTTTGCCTCCTCTAGTCCACACAAATCGCCATCCCTTCTTATTACCTTCCTCTCTCGCCTTAAATAGAAGGTATCGGTTGAGTGGTGTGAGCCGCTCGTTAATGTAATAACGTCGCGGCTCTCCATCGACAATGCCAGACGTATCGACACTGCGCCGCACGCGCGCTGCCCGGAGCAAGTCATCTCGCAGTGAGCGGCGCGTCAACCGCACCACGATGGGACGCGGTCGCATTGCCTCGCCGTCAGCCGCCGCGGAGCGTCGCGGTCCCGCGCGCTCCGCACTTACAATATCTTTGTCGGTGAGATCGAAACCGACTTTTTTCGCACATAACATCGCAATGTTATGTATATTCTCACCCGGCTTTTCGGCAACACAAGCTATTTCCAAATCCGTCACTAAATGCTCCTGCTCCCTCTCATTTATTTGCATGCGCAGGCGCGAAATTTCTGCTTTGTTCGCATCTTCTGCCTGGCTTAGATTGGCCTTATCCAGCGTTTCTAAAGCAGAAATTCTGTCTTCCACCGATGTCAAGCGACTATTGAATTCTGACATATTCGAATTCAGCCGCGACACTTCTTCTCGGAAGAAGGACATTTCGCGTGATACTGTTGCCATCTCCCTTCGTAATAGCCGGATTTCTTGCAATAGTGTTGCCGGCAAGTCCTCACCGATGTTTGCGTCAGTAAAGTTGTCCTCTACGGCCTCCTCAACGTGTGTCGAGGTGTGAGATTGAACAGGGGTGCATAATTTAGCAGACCCTTTGCATTCCCGGCACATCCATTTCCCGTTTATTTTCGTATCTGGGCTTATATTCAAACATACTCGGTGATAGCGGGACGCACATTTTGCGCACTTAGCGCCATCTGTTGTTGCAAGGAATTTGCCACAGTGCTTGCATTTATTTCCCATGATCTATTTGTGAGGTACTATGCAGTGTAAAAGATGGACGTTAGATGGCGATGTATATTGTTTTATAATTTGTTATAAATGTTAAATTAATTTTATCAACATAAACGCTTATTGAAAGCGTTAACTTTAAGCGTTAACACTGTATTAAATCACGATAAAGATAAAACACTGATAATAAATAGTTTTTCCTAGTCCTTTTTTTCTGTTACATGTAATGTTAAGTAAGTGGGTATATTATAACACACGGTTCGAAAGTTTTTAGAAGACAATATAACTTTACTAATAGAATTAAGTTCACACCACTAGTTATCGTTTTCACACCATATATTGTCACTCTCCCGATTATGTACTACGCATAATAAACTGTTTTAACTGTTCTTTAAGTTTTATTTTAATTTAAAACTATTACAGCCACAACGATCAGCTGTCACTCCAACGACGTGACGTCAACACACGAGAAGATAAGGTTAAATCTACTGCAGTCTTAGGGTTCTGCGAAGGGTAAACTTGACGTGTCGGCGAACCATCATTAAGGATGCAAAGATTGACATCATCAACAATATCCACCAACAAGTGAGCAAACCCATCACTACAATGATAACCCCATGCAGTATGATGGGCGTTGAAGTCCCCCATCACAAGGATAGGATGAGGAAGTAAAGATAGGATAGAGTGAAGTTCAGGGATAAAAGTACAGTATGGATGGGGAATATACAGAGAAAGAAAGGAAATGTTAAGAGATTTAACAGCAACAGCACTAAAATACTGGCTGGGGGGGGGGGGGGAAGGGATTTGAGAGAAAGGAATGAAATGACGGATAAAACGGGCACTACTTGCATACCCATCACTTCTGTCATCCCTCAAACAGGAAAAACCGGGAACCCGATACCGACAATCAGGAATTAACCATGTTTCAGAGATGGCAATAATGGAGGGACTATACAGGTTGCTAAGGGAGAGTAATTCAGGTTTTTTAGGACGGATACTTTTACAGTTCCACTGATGGAATCTGGTTGGGGCCATTTTTAAGGACGAGATGTAATTGGGACAGGTTATCGGCAACGTTGGACGGTAAAGGAACATCGTTACATGCTGTAACAATGTTGAGGATCATTTGTGAAAGGAGTTCTAGAAGGTTTGTGGTATGGTTGGTAGGAATAGGATCCACATTGCTGTTCAGGACACAACCATTGGGAGTGGAAGAAGGGCAGTTACCAACTATGGCTTGGTGGGCTTGTTTATCAAACCCTTTACCAAAGGGGGCTCTGGGACGGACGGGTCTAACTACAGTTTTACGGTAGGATTGGACAAATTTATTTTCAGAGGGAATGGATTTAGAAGAGCTGGAGTTAACATAAATGGGTGGGGAAAACATCTCTTTAGCAATCTCTGCATAGGATCTTCGGACTGGTGGGAATCTTGCGGATGCTACAATATAGGAGACATTATCGGATGCCATGGCCAACTTGATCGAGTGCTGTCGTGAATATTCAGGGCAATCTTTATCAGAGGCAAAATGTTTGCCTGAACAATACAGACATGTGGCATTTTCCTTGATGATATTACATGTCTCACCAGTATGCTGTTGGGAGCATTTAAAATATCTTGATTTCGATCTGCATTGAGTTTTTACATGACCATAGCGGCAACAGCTTAAACACATAATAGTAGGTAAATTGTAGATCTCTACAGGAAGGGAAGTGTGATAGGAGTAAACTTTAGAAGGCAGAATTTGCCCCCTAAAAGTTACAACAATGGTTTGGGTAGGAACCCAAGTGACGACTCCCTCATTAGAAACTTTGCGATTCAAACGTCTGGCTTTCAAAACTTCACCACATCCAGAAGGAATTTCTAAGGAGTCGACAAATTCCTCCATCGACCATTCCACAGGAACTTCTTTAACTAGACCCATTCTTGTAACATTGTAAGTTGAGATAATCGCTTTATATTTACATAGGCCTAAAATGGGATTATTTAAGAAGTCATTTGCTGCTTGCCACGATGAGAACTAATTATAGCCTCCTAATTATAACCCTCGCAGTAACGTTTTTAGATTACCACCCCGAAATAATTCATCTCAAGGTCCTCAACCTATGAGTGGCGTTCAACGCTTCAGACCTAAACTCTTGCCCTTAAATAATAATTCAACGCCATCGAATTACTTTAAATCAAATGAAATGAACATCAATGAATGTGCGACATATGACGACTCGTATTACAATTACTGGCACGAGCCGGATTACAATTACAACACCGACTATTACGAAAGTGAGTTTCCGCCCGGATTTACTTATGACTTAATTAATTCAGATATGACTTCTGACAATAATTATTTTGACTCTCAACCACAAGCTGACCAAGACCAACAGGATTTTCACAAGGAGTCGACATCACAAAAACCAGGATAGAGCTAAATATACAGTCCCAAAGACAACTTCCATATATACAAATAGCTAATCCTCCATTAATATTATTAATAGACACCAGTGCCAACAAATCTTTTATTAGTCCCGAAATTGTTGAAAAATACTTCTCTCATTATCCGTTGAATTTCGATCCTTTCGAAGTAACCAACATACACGCGACATGTAGAAACGATTATTCTATTACTTTACCTTGTTTCGCGGAATTTAACGATGTCAATAGTATTAAATTATTCGTTTACCGTTTTCATGATTTCTTTGACGGATTAATAGGATTAGATTTGTTAAACAATTGGGAAACCCGTATTGATTTAAAAGAAGGAAAACTATTTACAAAAAATGCTTCAAATCCTATTCGAATGTATAACTCGTGTAATGTTAATTTGTATGAAGATATTATTCCCACGGGAACTTCTAAAATTATCCGTGTTCCCGTCGACATTAGAGAAGGTGATGCTTTTATTAATGAACAAGTATTCTGTAATTGTATTATTCACGAATGCATTACCTCCGTTAAAAATAATCGTTGCTATTTAGAAATAGAGAACCCGACACCGAATGACATAATACTGTCGCTCGATCGTCCAGCTCACGCGGATTTATTTAACGCTGAGTGCACAAGTACTCAACAATTAAAGCCTCGCACACAGGACGTAATTTCACGTTTACGTACAGACCACCTAAACCCAGAGGAAAAAGCTAACCTTATAACTCTTTGTTCACGTTACTCTGACGTATTTTATATTGAGGGTGAAAGGTTAACATGCACAAATAAAATTAAACATCGGATTAGAACTACCGACGAAATATCCGTACATAGTAAGAATTATCGGTACCCATTTATACACCGTCAAGAAGTTAAAACACAAATAGAAAAAATGTTAGACCAGGGCATCATTCGACCTTCGGATTCTGCTTGGAGTTCACCTATATGGGTAGTACCAAAAAAGGTCGATGCCTCCGGAAAACAAAAATGGCGTTTAGTAGTTGACTTTCGTAAACTTAACGAGAAGACAATAGACGACAAATATCCCATTCCGAATATAAATGATGTCCTTGACAAACTAGGGAAATGTCGGTATTTTACGACCCTTGACTTAGCTAGTGGATTCTACCAAGTCGAAATGGATCCCCAGGATATATCTAAAACCGCGTTTAATGTTGAGCATGGGCACTTCGAATTTCTTCGCATGCCTATGGGATTATTTTTTAATGCCCCTTTCACTTTTCAACGTGTAATAGATAACGTACTCAGAGGCCTCCAGAATGAAATTTGCTTAGTTTATTTAGACGATATAATAATTTTCAGAACATCCCTTCAGGAGCATATGGTTAATTTAGAAAAAGTTTTTCAGAGAATTCGAGAGTCTAATTTCAAAGTTCAAATGGATAAGTCTGAATTCTTAAAGCTTGAAACTGCTTATCTCGGGCACATTATAAGTAAAGACGGCATAAAGCCAAATCCCGATAAAATTTCCGCTATAAAAAAATATCCAATTCCGAAAACACCTACAGAAATTGAACAATTTCTTGGCCTTCTCGGTTATTACCAAAAAATCATCCCTGACTTCGCGCGTATAACTAAACCACTCACTCAATGTCTTAAGAAAGGAAAAAAGATTGTTCATGACTCTGATTACATAAATAGTTTTGAGAAATGTAAGACTTTACTGACGAATGACCCCATCCTACAATACCCCGATTTTACAAAAGAATTTAACCTGACAACGGACGCCTCTAATGTTGCCATTGGAGCAGTTCTATCACAAGGCCCTTCAAACTCAGACAAACCGATCTGTTATGCATCTAGGACTCTAAATGAAAGCGAAATGAACTATAGTACAATAGAAAAAGAACTTCTCGCTATAGTTTGGGCTACAAAATATTTTAGACCTTACTTATTTGGACGAAAATTCAAAATTTTTACTGACCACAAACCCTTACAATGGTTAATGAACATGAAAGAACCAAATTCCCGACTTACGCGTTGGCGATTAAGACTTAGCGAGTATTACTATATCGTAATATATAAAAAAGGAAAATCAAATTCAAATGCAGACGCTCTTTCCCGAATAGAAATCCATACAAAAGAAGCATTATCATTAATCGAAGAAATTGACGAACTTAACTCTCTACTCGGTAACCCATCGGAAACTATTCTTGCCCCAGCTAACTCTTCTACCGAGACAGCTCACACAAGTCGCGAAAACCCAATTTTAGAAATCCCGATAACTGACGAACCCCTTAATAAATTTAACCGGCAGATCTATTTTAACCTTGTGACTGACATTAAAAAACGACCTGTAGTTACTAAACCTTTTGACACTCATACACGTATAAGTATCCAATTATCTGAGTCAAATTTAGAAGAAGATGTGATAAATGCTGTAAAAGAGTATGTCACCCCTAAAATTAAAACAGCCCTTTTAATAAATCCTCCTTTAGCTATGTATTCTATTATTCCAATCCTACAAAATAAATTTAAAAGTTCCTCCATAAACCTTGTTTTAGCTAAAACAGAATTAGAAAATGTTAAGGAGTATTTGCGTCAACAAGAAATCATTCGCCATTATCACGATGGTAAAACTAATCATCGTGGAATCAACGAATGCTACTTAGCTTTGTCTCGCAAGTATTATTGGCCAAAAATGAAAGAGCACATAACCAAATTTATTAACGAATGTACCATTTGTGGCCAAGCAAAGTATGACAGCAACCCACTTAGACCACAGTTCAATGTAGTTCCACCTGCCACAAAGCCATTCGAAATTGTTTATATGGATTTGTTCACAGTCCAAAGTGACATACATACTTTCATTGATGTTTTTACTAAATATGGCCAGGCATATCATATTCGCGACGGTACAGCTTTAAGTATATTACAAGCTTTATTACAATACAGTTCTCACCATAGTATACCTATGACGATAATTACTGACAATGGGACTGAATTCACTAACCAATTGTTTATGGAATTTACCCGACTTCATAAAATTAACCACCACCGAATATTAGCTCATTCCCCTAATGATAATGGAAATAAACTGTGTCCTCCCTTAAAGGCATGCATACATATAAGTATAAGCTTATTATTAAAAATAGTATAACTTAAAAAATATCAAGCAGAGGTCAGTTACAGTGCATAGGCTAAATAAGTTTTAAATCGACATTATTTGAAAAAACGTTTCAAAAATCTGACCCATAAATAACCAGCTTACCTTAACCCTTTAAATACCGACTTAAAATTTACTTTTAACACTACTTTTAAAAAATCTGCTAAAAAGTGTTCCCGAATAATATGATACATACTATTTACTTTTATTTGTTTTTATGTTTTATTCTTCTTATTCCTCAATACTATGATGCATATTGTTTTAGAACATTTTTATTTTTTATTTTGTAAATAACTTAAGGATATTCTTTTAAATGGTTGTAATATGAGTAATATCAGTAATAGTTCATAAAATTCAATATGCTATGTTAGTTTTATTTATTTACTTAGTTTATTATTTGCTTAGTTTTGTCATATTAAATATTACCTAGAAATTTTTATATACAAAAAAGTACGCGTTATTAAACGGTTAAGGCGCCGTATAGTCGCGCCGGCGTACGCGCGGCCATTCATCGCAGGCGCCGGGGCGCCGGCGTGGCGCGACGCGTCTTTTGTTAGTTTTTCGAATAGAGATTTGCAAATTTAAAAATTAGGTATATCGATAAATATTCTATCGATATTTTCAATATCGCTATAAATAGTTATGCTTTTCACATTAAAATAATTTCATTTAAAATAACTTTTATTAATTATAAATATTATTAATCAATATTATAATTTGGAACTTCTTCAGGTAAATTAACTATGTTGTATTATTAGGATAAATCGTTAATCTACTTCTGTTAAAAATGGTGTTTTACAATCAAAAATAATATTAATGTTTGATATATCAAAATAAGTATCGAAATAATATGAATATTAAATATTTATTTATTGTTATGATTATTTAAATATCGATAATTTCATTTATCGATATTTCTTATTCGAGCCTATGCCGCCCTTTTAATAAAAAAAATTATTAGTTAGTTCCTCGTGAAAATTTCTTCCGAGTGGATTACTTCTTGGTTACGGTTTTATAAAATTGTGTTGTTTTATAAAATGTACTCCAACCAGGAATATTTCAATATGTTAATGTGTCTAGGGAAATGTGATTGTCATTATGCGGAATCGCGTAGACTTTATGACGAACTGTTTGCTTCTCCAAGAAACATACCATTACCGTCACTTAAGGCATTTCAGCGTCTTCATATACGCATGTACAATTTCGGAAATGTCGATGGCCGTGAACAACAACGTGCTAATGCGGGAAGGCCGAGGGTTAATAATGACGATCTAGAGGAACACATATTAGATGTTTTTCGACAGGACCCTACGCAAAGCACGCGCTCGGTGGGACATCAACTCGGTGTCAACCATACGCGTGTATGGAAAGTTTTAAAGGAAAATGGCCAGCACCCGTACCATTATCGTCGAGTACAGTTATTAATTCCTACCGACTTCGAGCCTAGAATGGCATTCTGCAGATGGATTTTAAACGAAAACAATGAAGACTGTGAATTCTCGAGCCGTATACTTTTTAGTGACGAGTGTACTTTTGCTAGAACAGGCGTATTTAACACGCACAACGAACATGTATGGTCAGTCACCAACCCACATGTTACTAAACCTAGCCATTTCCAACATCGATGGAAAATTAATGTTTGGGCCGGTATTATTGGTGACAAAATAATTGGCCCTCTTTTTTTACCCCAGTCTATGAGTGGTGACAGTTATCTTTCCTTCCTGCGAGAACAACTAAGCCAGGACCTTGATAATTTAAACTTAGATCTTTTACGCCGCATGTGGTTTCAACATGATGGTGCGCCACCACACTTTTCCCGCGCCGTGAGAAACTATTTGAATACAGAATTCGGTAAACGTTGGATTGGTCGCAGTGGACCAATTAATTGGCCTGCGCGGTCACCGGACCTAACGCCATTGGATTTTTTTCTATGGGGTACTATAAAGCAGTCCGTATTCAAAAAGAAGTGCGATACTGAGGCTGAAATGCGTTTACGAATCATCACAGCTTTCGAAGAAATAAAATTAAATACATCTGTCTTACAAAATGTACGTGCTAACTTTATTTCCCGATGCCGTAAATGCATAGAAATACAAGGCGGGCATATTGAGCAACACATTCATGGCCGTCAAGTAGATGTTATTATTAACTAAGTATTATTATTTTAAATTGATTTGTAACATAGTGAAACGTATCGATATTTGAAAAAAAGCGGTATCAGTGAATCGTTAAAGTGATTAAACAATCAAAATAATGTGAACGTACGTTCGAGTTCGTCACTAGTAGCGCAGCAGGTTTGATGGCGCCATGGAGTCTCATCGTGTTATACCAGTGCGTACAAACATTTTATTTATTTATTTATTTATACTTTATTGTACACCACAAGATACAGATTAAAATATGTTACAAAAAAAAAATGGATATTATTGTAGAGTACAACGGGCGGCCTTATGGCTAAGTAGCCATTTCTTCCAGACAACCCAATAAAGAGAGAGGTTGAATGGAAGTTGGGTAGGTGGTGCTGAGGCAGTATTATAACTACACTTACATACAAATATCTACATGTAAATACTTATACAATGTACATAAATACAATATATATAGATATATATATATATATCAATATTATAGACTAATAAATAATTATAACTAATCTAATAAATAAACACTATTATAAATCGTCTCTATGCAGATTCAAGATAAAATTTCTTTAGGGAATTTTTGAAAATTGATAATGTTTTAGATTTTTTTATATTTAACGGTAAATTATTCCATAACTTAATTGCCTGAATGGTAAAAGAGTCACTGTAGAATTTAGTTTTATGTGTTGGTATTTTAAGTGTTAGACTCCGGGAAGATCTCACAAGAGAAGGATCGCCTAGAAATTCAAATTTCTCCTTTAAATAAGAAGGAGCCCTAGAATTAAATAACCCACAGTACAGAAGAGACAAAGTATGCATGTTCCGGCGAAAACGAATAGGGAGCCACTTGAGCTTTAAACGAAAAGCAGAAATGTGGTCATATTTGCGAAGGCAGAATATGAAGCGGATGGAGAGATTTTGAAGTCGCTCAAGCCTATTGAGTTGGTCCTCGGTCAGATTAGTATAGCTTGCATCGGCATAATCAAGTATAGGTAGGAGGAGAGAGTTTGCTAACATAATTTTGGTAGGAATTGGTAGAATGGATCGAAGCCGTCGTAGCGAGTTCAGTGAAGCGTAGGTTCTTCTGCTCAGTTCTTTCAAGTGATATGACCAAGATAATGTTTGGTCTAAATACACTCCCAGATTTTTCACACCGGAACAGTAAGGTAAACAAGTACCATTGTACTCAATACACGGTAAATCAGTGTAGTTAACCTTAGAGATCATGCCCGGACTACCAATAATGATGACTTGTGATTTCCCGGGGTTTATAACAAGTCCGTACCATTTACTCCATCCGTGAATTTTCTGTAGGTCGTAATTCATGCCCTCAATCGCAATGTGAAGATTTTCAAGCGTAGTGTGGCGATAAATTTGAATATCATCTGCATACATATGGTAGGACGAAGAAATGTATTGAGAAATGGAATTAATGAAAATAGCGAAGAGCAAGGGAGATAAGACGCCACCTTGAGGTACCCCTGCCTGGACATTACACCATGAGGAAAACGTCTCATTAAGGCGTATGCGTTGTCGACGGCCTTTGAGGTAACTCAGAAACCACTCAATCACTGATGGAGATATGTTAAAGGAACTTAACAGACTCAATAAAATATCGTGATCAACGCAGTTGAATGCGTTGCTAAAATCTAAAAGTGTTAAAATAGTGAGTTGTTTGTTGTCCATGGCTAATCGAATATCGTCAGTAACTTTAATGAGAGCAGACACCGTACTATGACCTGCACGGAAGCCGGATTGTAAAGGATTAAGAAGTGAATGTTGGTTAAGGAAGAGGTTTAATTGGTGGAATACTAACTTTTCAAGGACTTTAGATAGGAACGGTAGGATGGAAATGGGTCGAAAATCACAATAGTTAATTGCATTTGACTTCTTCGGAATTGGGATGATTAAAGCATTTTTCCATGTGTCCGGGAATTTATTACAAGTGATGGAGTAATTGAGGATATGGACTAAGATATGGATAATAAGATCTAGGATGGGCATGATCATGTTGCGGCTTATGCAGTCAGTACCAACGGCATTCGAAGACACGGACAGTATGTTCCTTTTAACATCACATTCAGTGAAAGAGGAGAAGGTAAACGGAGGGAAGTTCGAAGTTGGTAACGATGAAAGAAAATTCAGTGTAGAATGTTTATCAAAATTAGCAGTTGTAGAAGACGAAGAGAAATGTTTATTCAGGAGTTCGATATCTATATTTATCGGGGTATTACGAGATTTACCAACTCCAAGTTTTTCAAGAAATTTCCAGGTTTTTGCGGTGTCGCCGTTTTCGACAGATCTGTGAGTATAGCGTCGTTGAGCGTCTCTACATGATGTATTACAGTGATTTCGTGCCTTCTTGTATTTATCGCGATTGAGGTCGGAATTATTCATTTTATATTTCAGTTTAGCTCGATTTTTCTTCTCAATGAGTTTCTTTAGATCTTCCGTCAACCACGGTGCAGGGAGATGTTTCATTTTAACAGGTCTTATAGGTGCATGTACATCGTATAACCCTACAAGCAGATTGTTGAAGGTCTCCACCTTCTTATCAATTGAATCAGCAGCTATAACTGCAGACCAATCCAACCGACAAGCATCCTCACGTAGACGATTCACATCCATTCCTCCAAAATTACGTAGCAGAAGCGTTCTTGATTTTGCTTTGGGAGGACGTATTTTATAAGAGAGAAAAATTAAATCATGGTAGGAAAATGCATCGGCAGAACACTGACCATGCTTAGAAACTAAATCAGGAGATGAGACCATAATGAGATCAAGGAGGGAGGGTGTACAGCCGGGAGAAAAATGGGTAGCTATAAGGGGTAAAACATGTAGATTGTAGGATTCCGTAATTGCTAATAGCTTTTTACTATTAGCGTCGCCTTTAAGTAAACATGTATTAAAATCTCCCATTAAAATTGAGTGGCTGTAATTAGGGACAAAATTCTCTAGCAAATTTTCAAAACTAGGATAATAATTAATAAGAGAGGAGGGGTTGTAGAATACACCAAGAAGAATTTTAGAATAGGCAAGACTGACTTCAATAAGCAAATGTTCAGCCGTATCGGGTAGGGGTGGTTGAGCGGACGAACTGATTACATTATAAGGAATATATGAGCGTAAGTAGATCGCAACCCCCCCACCCCTCCTGCCGACACGGTCATTGCGAATTAATTGAAAGCCAGGTAATGAATAGGATGTCGAAGGTAGACATGGTTTCAACCACGATTCGGAAATAAGGATAGCATGAATATTACGGCAGTCAAAAGAAGCAAGCATATCAGGATAATGAGCCGGAACACTTTGAGCATTAATATGAATAACATTAAAATTTTTCAGACAATCTGAGAAATGAGAACTAAGGGCGACATTAAGTGAAGGAGGAGATGTACTGTGGAAACTTTCATCACTGGACATTTCTTCAGACGACGACAGAGACATATAAAGGTCACTTTGTATACTGCTGTGAGACGACATGATAAATAATTAATAATTAATATCTAATAACAAATTACAACTATAAAAATAAATATAAAAATAGATAAATTAAAAAATGAAGATGGAAAAAAAATATATTATTAAAAAAAAAACAAATATCTTTAAAATTAAATAACCAAAAATAGTAATATCATAGACTACCTACCAGCTGTACTATACAAGAATTAAACATATGATACACTTTGCATAGACCAGAAAAAAAAACAATGACAGCTTAAAACCTTATTAAAGAATAATACAATTAAAATATGTTGTCTATTAAAAATAACTCTATAAAAAACAATATTCAGTTAAAGTTTAGCACCTATTTTTTTTTTTGCTGTAGGCTCTCACCAATTCTGAACGCAACTATAATTATTACAATGTCAAACGTCATACGTCACTGTCAATAATCAGTATTAAGATGTTCGTTGAAAACATAGTATTTCCTTACCTACATAATATTATAATAGTTTGTTATTGTAAAATGTAAATATAATAAATAATAAATAAAAAGTAGGTAAAACCATATCAAAAATTATAAAGAAACTAAAGTTAATTACGTTAAAATGAATGGAGAACTCGATAAAAAAGAACAATACCTACAGCAAAACAACACGCAGAAAAGTAATATGAATATGTTATATATGTATAATTTTGTTACTCTACCTATAATAATCATTTAATATTTAATTTTATTATTTTGATTGAAGAGTTTGTAAATGTAAGTTGTTTGATTGTGTTACATTTTCGATACTGATAACGCAGTTAAGGGGGTTGACACAATTTTTCATACACACTGTATAGAAAGATTTCATTCAACCCTTTTAGAACACCTAAGACTTCTCAAGTTAAAACATAAAGTCGAACCAATAGTCAATCTTGTACCCTATGCTATAATAGCTTACAACAGTTCCATACATAGTTTTACAAGATGTCGCCCCTTTGATTTACTGACTGGACATTTTGACCCTAGGGACTGTACAGACATAGACATAACACAACAACTTCTACAACAATACATCCAAGTCCATAGAGATAAAACGAAACAAGTATATGATATCATCAACTCATCATCACTAGAAAATCGTACAGCAACGATAGAGAAAAGGTATAAGAATCTATGGTTTTAAAACTAAAATCAATTTACTCGGAAGAGCAAGTACTAGATTTAGAACTTAGGGAATATTATAACATTATTAAACCAGGATCATATTTTGCGAATAAACAGATAGTTTTTATATTCAAATTTTCAATTTTCTCTAAAACACCTTATGATTTATATAGATTATCAGTAGTACCGAATAAATATAACCAGGCTCTTATCCCACCCTTTCCCTTCCTGGCAACAATTGAGATGTCGTTTGTGTACATGGAGGCTGAATACCCGAAGTTAAAAAACTGGTACCTCTGTGAGCAAGGAATTCATCATCAGATCCGCACCAAATCAGATTGCATTCAGGCATTGATCACCAACCAGATTATACAGGAATCCTGTGAGTTCACCACAGTTACCTTAAATAAAGAAGCACTGGAGAAACTTGATGATCAGCACTACGTCCTCTCCTTTCCTCAAAAAACGAAAGCGCAACTAATTTGTAACCAGAACGATTACACTTTGCTACAAGGAAGTTACATATCTGGCCACGATTCCAGTTGGATGTCGATTGAAATCGGAACAATTCACTATTGCTAACGATTATAACAAGATCAAAGGACAACCTCTCAAATTAATGAAAATACCCTATAACGCCGAAAAGCAGGAAACTAAAGCTACTCACATAAATCTCAAGCCTATTGATCTTCAAGGACTACACAACATCCAGGAAAAACTTATGACCCATAACCCTATTCAAATTGACGAAATACAAGGAGACACCTTATACCACACTACAATCCCGTTCTATACTATATTATTGAGTGCAGCAGTACTCGGAATTATCGTAGCAATTCGACGTTACCTATGGAATCCCAGAGTCAATATGAAAAAGGAGCAGCAGCCTTTGCCTGAGATCCCACAAACATCTGGCAACCAGGAGAATATTCCGGCAACATTTTCACTAAACGTGCTAAAATAGTCGCCGTGTTAATGGGGGGAGGAATTACATAGTGCATATATATGGAGATCGCCGACGTTGCAACTCCACTAATTTATATTTATTACAATAAATGTCAATGCAGCAGTGACGAAATGATGTCGCATAGTTAATTTTAATAATTAATTTTGTAAGAATGGTCATTCTATATTCACACTTCGAATTGGAATCATCATTCATAGGGTTAATTTGTAATTAATTAATAAGTAATTAAAGTTAGTTTTAAAGTAATTTCGGTTCATTTAATATTTCAGTAACAAACTGACGAGCGTATAAATAAGAATTATTAAAAACTGTGTTGCGACATTTCGCTAACATAACATTTTTAATACCTTAAACAAGCCTACTTAAAAACAAAAAAAGAAAATTTATCATTCTTCTAATAATTATTAAACAAGTACATAAATATTACACGCGATCACAATCACTAAACACGCAAAACTAAATAAAAACAGATCATCTGTCTATGGCATTACGAAGTATTCGAGTCTCAACGTACCATTTAAGATAGAAAACAAACACTTTCTAGTGTACACACAAAACACGAGTCAAATTGTGTGCGAAAGATAAGCGAACAAAATCACTAGGTAAGTCACTGACACAAGTCAGCTGTATGGACCTACCAAACTACGTACAACTACGACATTACTTAACTTTACCTAAGTATGATTCGAATTTTCCGTCAAAATTCACCAGGCTTGATAGTGGCAAATTAATTGTGACATCAAAATCAAAATCAATCAAAATCAAAAAATACTTTATTCAAGTAGGCTTTTAAAAGCACTTTTGAATCGTCAAAATAAACAAAAAGTACTTAAATTAAGGAAAAGCTACCACCGGTTCGGAATGTAGATTCTACCGAGAAGAACCGGCAAGAAACTCGATAGGTACTCTTTTAAAATTGTGCTATTAAGTATATTTTAAAAATTACAAATGTTTATATTAAACATCCTGTATGAAATTCATCTATACTAAATCCATGCATTATTATCATCTATATAATCTTGTACAGAATAATATGCTTTAGCTATTAAAGAATTTTTAATATACAATTTAAACTTATTGATTGACAACTGCAAAAATTTCTTTGGTATTTTGTTATAAAAACGTACACCTTGCCCCAGAAAGGAAACATTTACTTTGCGAAGTCGAAAGCTTGGTGTTATGAGTTTATCCTTTCTTCTTGTGTTAATACAATGCGAGTCACTATTTCTCTCAAAACAATCAATATTAGTATGGATATGTATAATATTGTTATAAATATACTGTGACGCAACCGTTAGTATACCTACTTTACTAAAAACATCTCGAAGGGATTCCCGAGCTCCTAAATTATAAATACTACGAATAGCTCTTTTTTGCAAAATAAAAACTGTATTAACATCTGAAGCGCTACCCCATAGCATCAAACCATAGGAGATGATACTATGAAAATAACCGAAATATACTAATCGAGCCGTATCAACGTCGGTTAGTTGACGAACTTTCCTAACCGCGTATGCTGCGGAGCTGAGTCTTCCCGTGAGAGATGACAAATGGGAATTCCACTGAAGCTTCGTATCCAAGGTTATTCCCAGGAATACTGTTGTGTCACTTACATCAAGGATCTCATTATTCAATATCAAATTATAATTAGGTTGTTTAACGTTAGGTAAAGTAAATACCACACATTTCGTTTTTTTGGCATTTAAAACTAGATTATTAGTTGTAAACCAACCATGTATCAGTGATAATGCATTGTTTACATATTCATAATTAGTTATATTTCTGTCAACTTTGAAAATAAGTGAAGTACCGTCAGCAAACGATACAATATCACAAACACCTCTAACATAGAATGGAAGATCGTTGATGTACATTAAAAATAATAAAGGACCTAAAATTGATCCCTGTGGAACACCCATTTTTAAGACAGATCCAGATGACTTAATTCCATTTATAGAAACATGTTGAACTCTCTGAGACAGGTACGAAGCAATAAGATCAAGAGCCTTCCCTTTAACTCCGTAATATTCTAGCTTACATAATAGCGTTTCATGTTCCACACAGTCAAATGCTTTAGATAAATCACAAAATACACCAATAGCATTCTGTGATTTCTCCCAAGCGTCATATATGTGTTTAAGTAGCGCCATGCCTGCATCCGTTGTAGAACGACCTTTGGTAAAACCGTATTGTTCCCTATGAAAAATACCATTTACATTACAATGAATAAGGATTTGATTTAAAATAATTTTTTCAAAAAATTTACTTAAGGAAGGTTGTATAGAAATGGGCCTATAATTGCTAGGCTCATTTTTGTTTCCATTTTTAAAAAGTGGTAATACTTTGCTACATTTTAATAGATCTGGAAATGAACCTGTATCAAGACATTTATTAAAAATGAACGCTATATGTGGAGCAATGTCATGGATGATACTATTAATTAATTTTACCGAAATACCCCGAAGATCATTTGTTTTTTAATATTAAGAGTTTTAAACGTATTTATAACATCTATTGGAGTAACTTGCTTGAAAGAGAATTCAATATTACATTTGGATACATGATTTACAAGTAATTGAGTTGCAGCTGATGAAGATGATTCTAACTGAGATGTTATCTGAAGGTATTTCATCAAAATATTTTTGAAATATATTTGCAACTTCTAATTCTAAATTTAGAATTTTGTTCCCTATGTTTAACTCAATTGGTATAATTTGCTTATTAGATTTTCCACACACACTATTAATAACGTCCCAAGTAGCCCTAATTTTATCTTCAGAATTAAAAATTTTATCTTTGATATAATTAGACTTAGCATGAATGCACACCGCTTTAAAGGTTTTTGAATACCGTTTGACATGTTCTATACAATATTCCTTATGATTCCACTGCTTCATACTGTACAATTCATATAATTTATTTCTACTTTTATAAATACCAGAAGTAGCCCAGTCACAAAATTTCAAATTTGAGTTTACATAAAAAGTCTTTGTTTTAAAAATATTATTGAATTCATTTAAAATTAATTTAAAAACAGAACCATAAAGTATATCTGGATCATGTGAAGTCATATCTAATTTACATATTTTGGACGCCACAATATCTTTATAACGGTTTACTTTATTAACAGTTATCGGTCTACAAACAATTTTCCTTTCGTTTTTAATAACTTTTCCTTGTAGTGAAAATTTTTGCCCACAGTGGTCTGAGGTTAAATTATTGATTATTGATTTTTCATAAATTTCACAATTACAGAAGACATTGTCAAGTTAATTAACTCAATGAAATTCATAAAAACATATAACAAAACTGAATAACGTCAAGGCAAGTATTAAAAATTGATCATAGCATTTAAATAAATAAACTATCACAACAATTGGGTGTGTTTAAAAATTTGACTCATCTCTATTTATAATAATTATTATACTAGCCTCCGCCTGCTACACTCGCGTGATGTGTTGATAGAAGTAGATAGAATAGGTAGTCTATGTGTTATTTTGATGTAGAAGCTTTATTATTGTAAAGATTCATTAAAATCCATTTAATACTTTTTGCGTGAAAGAATAACAAACATCGATACATACATACACATTTCACGTTTATAATATTAGTAAGAAAATATTTCAAGTAACAACATAATCCTTTACCTAATTAAGTATTAAAATACTATTTTTTAATAATTATTAGATTTTAAAAATGTTCTACTATTGTATTTATCACAACTAATTTTTAATAAGCTATCTTAAATAACAATCATAATTTTTATACCTTAAACAAGCCTATTGAAATAATAAATAACTGGTCAAGTGCGAGTAGGACTCGCGCACCGAGGGTTTCGTACCAACTTGTAGAAATATATATAAGACCAACCCACCTATGCTTCCAAAATATAACTATGTAAATAGTGTTTTTACTTATAGCCAAAGTGCACATTTGCGAAAAAAAATAGTCATCAAAGGGCACACCAACCGATGCGACGGCTCAGCCCTCCATAAACTCAAACAAGTAAACTAAAAAGTAAAAAATAAATATTTTCTACCACATTTTGAAGTCGATGCCAGGTAAAACATTCGAAGTCGGCGCCATGTAAAACCTCTTAAGTGTTATTTACTGGCACCGAATTCAAAATGTTGTAGTAAACATTTATTTTATGCCTTTTAGTTAATTTGTATCTCTTCGGTTCGTTTTTGGAGTCAGTTTAATTAAAAAAAAAAATTCACACTTTTGAGTTACGAATATAGTAAGATTAACTGATTTACCTAAGTTACAATAGCCTAATGCCAACTGTTCATTGCCGTCAACAATATATATCTTTTCCCGATGCAGGGCTGTTAATTATTGAGGAGTTCTCCTGGTGTTGCATCATGAGCTCCACTTCACCATATGCATTGTAACGAGCGTAAATTATTTAGCATTTTTATCGAAATAAACGAATCGCAAGCCGTGAAATACTTGTTATTGAGTAGTTTTGGTGGCCATCTGTGGTCTTCATCGTCAGTTCCATTTCACCAAAAGTAATTTTCTGAAGGTAAACACATAAGTTACTATCAAAAATACCCAAACCGGTATAGGTGTGCCTATAATATTTGAGGAGTTCCCTCAATTTCTCCAGGATCCCATTATCTGATCCTGACCTTTTCAAAAAAAAAAAAAAAATTAAAAATTGGTCCACAAATGGCGGTGTAATCGGCGAACAACCATAAAAAAATAAATTAAATACAAGGTCGAATTGAAAACACTCCATTTTTTAGAAGTCGCTTAAATATAATCAAATATTATGTACATATGATCACGTCCCAAAAACTATTTTGAAACTACTTAGGAGCACTTTAATTTAAAACAAAATCATGGGTGCAATTCATGGAAACATAAAATTTTATATTAAGTACTAAAACACCTAAAACTTTCAAAAAAGCAAAGTTATAGCGCGATTCAGGATACACCCAGCGCCATCTTTTGACTATTTCAATGAACTAACTTGTTGACTTTGACATCAACAACATAATTATATTATATTTTATTCTCGTTTTATTTTTGTTTATATTCTACTACACTCCACTACCCCTGCACTACGTTCGTAAAATATTTAGATTTACATTATCAATCAAAATATCAAAATATCAAAATATATAATAGTGTTGCCAAGACGAAAATAAGTAGTCCTTAATTCGAACAAAACTAATTGTTTATTTATAAATAAGTAATCATATTACTAATAACCAGAACACTTATATGTGTAGATAAAGAAGTAAATTAAATAACTCGATCTGTTTGAATTTAATTTTAAAATTGTCATACTAAGTCAATACGAGTACTTAAATCAAATCGCGTGAAGCTTTCATATTAAATGTTAATTACGTAATGACGTTATAAATCCACGATAAAACTTTTAAAAGTTTATTTTATTATTTTTAGCGCGTTTAAATAATATTTTAAAATGATGTTATCTCTGGTAACATTATTTTAAAATTTTATTAATCGAGCAGAATTATATCACAGTTAATGTCATAATGTTGTAATAGATGGCATTAGCTGTACGCTACATCGCGCTATCATTTTGTTAGCTGCGATATATAGATTGCATTGCGTTGT
Organism: Hypolimnas misippus; assembly: GCA_037950945.1. Classification (NCBI taxonomy): domain Eukaryota; kingdom Metazoa; phylum Arthropoda; class Insecta; order Lepidoptera; family Nymphalidae; genus Hypolimnas; species Hypolimnas misippus. The sequence goes on from JBBEEQ010000007.1 coordinate 1,552,567, forward strand.
TTATAAAGGATTGCTGCTTTTTAATGTTTTCGTATTGATACAAATTTCTCCTCAGTGTTTGTAAAATTGTTTTTTTGATCATGGTCAACTTCTATGTTAATTTGTTACAAGTACATATAATTTTAATTCTAAGATTAATATATTTTCCGCTTGATCAATTTACAACTTGATACATTTACGCGTTCCTGAGAAAAAGGTTGAAAGACAAACGTACAGACTGACAGACACACAAACAGAAATTTACAGTTTCGGATTTTTTTTTTATGTATACTAAAGGACCTTGCTTCTGGCCAAATTTTATAATGCTAGGTCAATACCCTATAGGTTTTGATTCCCTTACGAAAACGTTAAAAACGCTAAAATACTTAAAATATGTGACATACATGACCGTATCTTTTGATTGCGTTAACTTAGAATTTTGATTTTTACACAGCTCTTAGTAATTACAACTCTGAGTACTTGACGTTGATAAAAATTTGTTACATTCACGCGTTTCTGAGAAAAAGGTGAAAAGACAAACTTACAAACAGACAAACATACATACAAAAATTTACAGTTTTCAGATTTTTTCCTTTATTTGTACCATAAGATCTTACTTCTTGCCAAATTTCATCGTGCTAGGTCAATGGGAAGTACCCTATAGGTTTTGATTCCCTTGCGAAAACGCTAAAATGGTCAAAATATACGACATATTTTCCATTATCTTTTGATTGCGTTGACTTAGAACTTTAATTTTTTCACAGCTGCATGTCGTCATAGACTTGAGTATATGATATTAATTTCAACATGATACGTCCATGCATTTCTGAGAAAAAAGGGTTGACAGCCCGACAGACAGACAGACCGAAAGACAGACAGACAGACAGATGGACAACAAAGTGATCCTATAAGATCCTATTGATCTTCAAGGACTACACAACATCCAGGAAAAACTTATGACCCATAACCCTATTCAAATTGACGAAATACAAGGAGACACCTTATACCACACTACAATCCCGTTCTATACTATATTATTGAGTGCAGCAGTACTCGGAATTATCGTAGCAATTCGACGTTACCTATGGAATCCCAGAGTCAATATGAAAAAGGAGCAGCAGCCTTTGCCTGAGATCCCACAAACATCTGGCAACCAGGAGAATATTCCGGCAACATTTTCACTAAACGTGCTAAAATAGTCGCCGTGTTAATGGGGGGAGGAATTACATAGTGCATATATATGGAGATCGCCGACGTTGCAACTCCACTAATTTATATTTATTACAATAAATGTCAATGCAGCAGTGACGAAATGATGTCGCATAGTTAATTTTAATAATTAATTTTGTAAGAATGGTCATTCTATATTCACACTTCGAATTGGAATCATCATTCATAGGGTTAATTTGTAATTAATTAATAAGTAATTAAAGTTAGTTTTAAAGTAATTTCGGTTCATTTAATATTTCAGTAACAAACTGACGAGCGTATAAATAAGAATTATTAAAAACTGTGTTGCGACATTTCGCTAACATAACATTTTTAATACCTTAAACAAGCCTACTTAAAAACAAAAAAAGAAAATTTATCATTCTTCTAATAATTATTAAACAAGTACATAAATATTACACGCGATCACAATCACTAAACACGCAAAACTAAATAAAAACAGATCATCTGTCTATGGCATTACGAAGTATTCGAGTCTCAACGTACCATTTAAGATAGAAAACAAACACTTTCTAGTGTACACACAAAACACGAGTCAAATTGTGTGCGAAAGATAAGCGAACAAAATCACTAGGTAAGTCACTGACACAAGTCAGCTGTATGGACCTACCAAACTACGTACAACTACGACATTACTTAACTTTACCTAAGTATGATTCGAATTTTCCGTCAAAATTCACCAGGCTTGATAGTGGCAAATTAATTGTGACATCAAAATCAAAATCAATCAAAATCAAAAAATACTTTATTCAAGTAGGCTTTTAAAAGCACTTTTGAATCGTCAAAATAAACAAAAAGTACTTAAATTAAGGAAAAGCTACCACCGGTTCGGAATGTAGATTCTACCGAGAAGAACCGGCAAGAAACTCGATAGGTACTCTTTTAAAATTGTGCTATTAAGTATATTTTAAAAATTACAAATGTTTATATTAAACATCCTGTATGAAATTCATCTATACTAAATCCATGCATTATTATCATCTATATAATCTTGTACAGAATAATATGCTTTAGCTATTAAAGAATTTTTAATATACAATTTAAACTTATTGATTGACAACTGCAAAAATTTCTTTGGTATTTTGTTATAAAAACGTACACCTTGCCCCAGAAAGGAAACATTTACTTTGCGAAGTCGAAAGCTTGGTGTTATGAGTTTATCCTTTCTTCTTGTGTTAATACAATGCGAGTCACTATTTCTCTCAAAACAATCAATATTAGTATGGATATGTATAATATTGTTATAAATATACTGTGACGCAACCGTTAGTATACCTACTTTACTAAAAACATCTCGAAGGGATTCCCGAGCTCCTAAATTATAAATACTACGAATAGCTCTTTTTTGCAAAATAAAAACTGTATTAACATCTGAAGCGCTACCCCATAGCATCAAACCATAGGAGATGATACTATGAAAATAACCGAAATATACTAATCGAGCCGTATCAACGTCGGTTAGTTGACGAACTTTCCTAACCGCGTATGCTGCGGAGCTGAGTCTTCCCGTGAGAGATGACAAATGGGAATTCCACTGAAGCTTCGTATCCAAGGTTATTCCCAGGAATACTGTTGTGTCACTTACATCAAGGATCTCATTATTCAATATCAAATTATAATTAGGTTGTTTAACGTTAGGTAAAGTAAATACCACACATTTCGTTTTTTTGGCATTTAAAACTAGATTATTAGTTGTAAACCAACCATGTATCAGTGATAATGCATTGTTTACATATTCATAATTAGTTATATTTCTGTCAACTTTGAAAATAAGTGAAGTACCGTCAGCAAACGATACAATATCACAAACACCTCTAACATAGAATGGAAGATCGTTGATGTACATTAAAAATAATAAAGGACCTAAAATTGATCCCTGTGGAACACCCATTTTTAAGACAGATCCAGATGACTTAATTCCATTTATAGAAACATGTTGAACTCTCTGAGACAGGTACGAAGCAATAAGATCAAGAGCCTTCCCTTTAACTCCGTAATATTCTAGCTTACATAATAGCGTTTCATGTTCCACACAGTCAAATGCTTTAGATAAATCACAAAATACACCAATAGCATTCTGTGATTTCTCCCAAGCGTCATATATGTGTTTAAGTAGCGCCATGCCTGCATCCGTTGTAGAACGACCTTTGGTAAAACCGTATTGTTCCCTATGAAAAATACCATTTACATTACAATGAATAAGGATTTGATTTAAAATAATTTTTTCAAAAATTTTACTTAAGGAAGGTAGTATAGAAATGGGCCTATAATTGCTAGGCTCATTTTTGTTTCCATTTTTAAAAAGTGGTAATACTTTGCTACATTTTAATAGATCTGGAAATGAACCTGTATCAAGACATTTATTAAAAATGAACGCTATATGTGGAGCAATGTCATGGATGATACTATTAATTAATTTTACCGAAATACCCCGAAGATCATTTGTTTTTTAATATTAAGAGTTTTAAACGTATTTATAACATCTATTGGAGTAACTTGCTTGAAAGAGAATTCAATATTACATTTGGATACATGATTTACAAGTAATTGAGTTGCAGCTGATGAAGATGATTCTAACTGAGATGTTATCTGAAGGTATTTCATCAAAATATTTTTGAAATATATTTGCAACTTCTAATTCTAAATTTAGAATTTTGTTCCCTATGTTTAACTCAATTGGTATAATTTGCTTATTAGATTTTCCACACACACTATTAATAACGTCCCAAGTAGCCCTAATTTTATCTTCAGAATTAAAAATTTTATCTTTGATATAATTAGACTTAGCATGAATGCACACCGCTTTAAAGGTTTTTGAATACCGTTTGACATGTTCTATACAATATTCCTTATGATTCCACTGCTTCATACTGTACAATTCATATAATTTATTTCTACTTTTATAAATACCAGAAGTAGCCCAGTCACAAAATTTCAAATTTGAGTTTACATAAAAAGTCTTTGTTTTAAAAATATTATTGAATTCATTTAAAATTAATTTAAAAACAGAACCATAAAGTATATCTGGATCATGTGAAGTCATATCTAATTTACATATTTTGGACGCCACAATATCTTTATAACGGTTTACTTTATTAACAGTTATCGGTCTACAAACAATTTTCCTTTCGTTTTTAATAACTTTTCCTTGTAGTGAAAATTTTTGCCCACAGTGGTCTGAGGTTAAATTATTGATTATTGATTTTTCATAAATTTCACAATTACAGAAGACATTGTCAAGTTAATTAACTCAATGAAATTCATAAAAACATATAACAAAACTGAATAACGTCAAGGCAAGTATTAAAAATTGATCATAGCATTTAAATAAATAAACTATCACAACAATTGGGTGTGTTTAAAAATTTGACTCATCTCTATTTATAATAATTATTATACTAGCCTCCGCCTGCTACACTCGCGTGATGTGTTGATAGAAGTAGATAGAATAGGTAGTCTATGTGTTATTTTGATGTAGAAGCTTTATTATTGTAAAGATTCATTAAAATCCATTTAATACTTTTTGCGTGAAAGAATAACAAACATCGATACATACATACACATTTCACGTTTATAATATTAGTAAGAAAATATTTCAAGTAACAACATAATCCTTTACCTAATTAAGTATTAAAATACTATTTTTTAATAATTATTAGATTTTAAAAATGTTCTACTATTGTATTTATCACAACTAATTTTTAATAAGCTATCTTAAATAACAATCATAATTTTTATACCTTAAACAAGCCTATTGAAATAATAAATAACTGGTCAAGTGCAAGTAGGACTCGCGCACCGAGGGTTTCGTACCAACTTGTAGAAATATATATAAGACCAACCCACCTATGCTTCCAAAATATAACTATGTAAATAGTGTTTTTACTTATAGCCAAAGTGCACATTTGCGAAAAAAAATAGTCATCAAAGGGCACACCAACCGATGCGACGGCTCAGCCCTCCATAAACTCAAACAAGTAAACTAAAAAGTAAAAAATAAATATTTTCTACCACATTTTGAAGTCGATGCCAGGTAAAACATTCGAAGTCGGCGCCATGTAAAACCTCTTAAGTGTTATTTACTGGCACCGATTTCAAAATGTTGTAGTAAACATTTATTTTATGCCTTTTAGTTAATTTGTATCTCTTCGGTTCGTTTTTGGAGTCAGTTTAATTAAAAAAAAAAATTCACACTTTTGAGTTACGAATATAGTAAGATTAACTGATTTACCTAAGTTACAATAGCCTAATGCCAACTGTTCATTGCCGTCAACAATATATATCTTTTCCCGATGCAGGGCTGTTAATTATTGAGGAGTTCTCCTGGTGTTGCATCATGAGCTCCACTTCACCATATGCATTGTAACGAGCGTAAATTATTTAGCATTTTTATCGAAATAAACGAATCGCAAGCCGTGAAATACTTGTTATTGAGTAGTTTTGGTGGCCATCTGTGGTCTTCATCGTCAGTTCCATTTCACCAAAAGTAATTTTCTGAAGGTAAACACATAAGTTACTATCAAAAATACCCAAACCGGTATAGGTGTGCCTATAATATTTGAGGAGTTCCCTCAATTTCTCCAGGATCCCATTATCTGATCCTGACCTTTTCAAAAAAAAAAAAAATTAAAAATTGGTCCACAAATGGCGGTGTAATCGGCGAACAACCATAAAAAAATAAATTAAATACAAGGTCGAATTGAAAACACTCCATTTTTTAGAAGTCGCTTAAATATAATCAAATATTATGTACATATGATCACGTCCCAAAAACTATTTTGAAACTACTTAGGAGCACTTTAATTTAAAACAAAATCATGGGTGCAATTCATGGAAACATAAAATTTTATATTAAGTACTAAAACACCTAAAACTTTCAAAAAAGCAAAGTTATAGCGCGATTCAGGATACACCCAGCGCCATCTTTTGACTATTTCAATGAACTAACTTGTTGACTTTGACATCAACAACATAATTATATTATATTTTATTCTCGTTTTATTTTTGTTTATATTCTACTACACTCCACTACCCCTGCACTACGTTCGTAAAATATTTAGATTTACATTATCAATCAAAATATCAAAATATCAAAATATATAATAGTGTTGCCAAGACGAAAATAAGTAGTCCTTAATTCGAACAAAACTAATTGTTTATTTATAAATAAGTAATCATATTACTAATAACCAGAACACTTATATGTGTAGATAAAGAAGTAAATTAAATAACTCGATCTGTTTGAATTTAATTTTAAAATTGTCATACTAAGTCAATACGAGTACTTAAATCAAATCGCGTGAAGCTTTCATATTAAATGTTAATTACGTAATGACGTTATAAATCCACGATAAAACTTTTAAAAGTTTATTTTATTATTTTTAGCGCGTTTAAATAATATTTTAAAATGATGTTATCTCTGGTAACATTATTTTAAAATTTTATTAATCGAGCAGAATTATATCACAGTTAATGTCATAATGTTGTAATAGATGGCATTAGCTGTACGCTACATCGCGCTATCATTTTGTTAGCTGCGATATATAGATTGCATTGCGTTGTTTATAAAGGATTGCTGCTTTTTAATGTTTGCGTATTGATACAAATTTCTCCTCAGTGTTTGTAAAATTGTTTTTTTGATCATGGTCAACTTCTATGTTAATTTGTTACAAGTACATATAATTTTAATTCTAAGATTAATATATTTTCCGCTTGATCAATTTACAACTTGATACATTTACGCGTTCCTGAGAAAAAGGTTGAAAGACAAACGTACAGACTGACAGACACACAAACAGAAATTTACAGTTTCGGATTTTTTTTTTATGTATACTAAAGGACCTTGCTTCTGGCCAAATTTTATAATGCTAGGTCAATACCCTATAGGTTTTGATTCCCTTACGAAAACGTTAAAAACGCTAAAATACTTAAAATATGTGACATACATGACCGTATCTTTTGATTGCGTTAACTTAGAATTTTGATTTTTACACAGCTCTTAGTAATTACAACTCTGAGTACTTGACGTTGATAAAAATTTGTTACATTCACGCGTTTCTGAGAAAAAGGTGAAAAGACAAACTTACAAACAGACAAACATACATACAAAAATTTACAGTTTTCAGATTTTTTCCTTTATTTGTACCATAAGATCTTACTTCTTGCCAAATTTCATCGTGCTAGGTCAATGGGAAGTACCCTATAGGTTTTGATTCCCTTGCGAAAACGCTAAAATGGTCAAAATATACGACATATTTTCCATTATCTTTTGATTGCGTTGACTTAGAACTTTAATTTTTTCACAGCTGCATGTCGTCATAGACTTGAGTATATGATATTAATTTCAACATGATACGTCCATGCATTTCTGAGAAAAAAGGGTTGACAGCCCGACAGACAGACAGACCGAAAGACAGACAGACAGACAGATGGACAACAAAGTGATCCTATAAGGGTTCCGTTTTTCCTTTTAAGGTACGGAACCCTAAAAAAGTGATGAAATACTTTTCTAATAAAATTAAATGGTGTCACACGTGATCGGTTGATCACTATACATCTTAAACTTACACAAAATATTTTAAAAAAATAGCTTACCAAGTATCCTTGCTTAGCTGAATAGATATTTTTATAACACTGAACTATTTTTCACAGTATGTATTAAACATATGTATTTATTACGATATCTTTCACAGTAATCATTGTTTAAACATTTTTGTACTTCTAATAACACAATTATTTTCATTAATTCACTGTTTTTACATATTCGAAACCAAAAATTTAATACACGTACATAATTTCTAACGTCTGGAGATATCGGAAGTTTTTTGCCTCTAAAGTTAAAAAAACAAGGAGAAATGCAAGTGGGAGTGAGACGAAGATACTCAACGAAGACTCGAAGGACAAGGCCGCGCTAGCGGCGGAACTGATAACTTAAAACGAATTATCACTATTTAAAAATATTTAATACATAATTATAAAATACAGAATTACGTATTACGTAAAAATAAATAAAATATTACTCAACAGTAGTACGGCTGAGTGTTAAACATGTAATTCGTTTTATCAAAAGTATTATTTAAAAATACCTTAGTACATTAATATTATTGAACTTCACTAGTTTACACAATATTATAAATTCTCATTTTTCGCATGACCTCTGCAACTTACGTATTATTTTAGTTATTGAATTATAAATTGTTTGTTTTTGTTACTAAACCCTTATCATCAACCACATATTAGCTTTTTTATAAAAAAATGATGAAACCGTACTTCAGCGAAAACCGAATGAAGTATGGGTTAGGTTTGTTAAAAAAAAATATTACCTGCTTCATTTACTAGTTACTGAACGTGGAAAGAGGTAAGTACTATAAAGTCTCAAATTGAATTAATTTACAATTTCAAAATAATTCGATTTAAAGTAAGTTCAAATCTACCAAGGAGAAATTTTGTTCTCTGTATCTTACATTCTCTTTAAAGGTTATGTCACGGAAAGTGTCCTTTAATGTCGCTTAATGTGAGGTCGAAGCATCAAGTTTCAAGGTCACTACTATTAGCCGTGATTTTCGCAATTAAAAAAATACAATTAAAATAATAAGTCGATATTTGACTTATTGTTATTTACTAATAATGTAATAACATATTATTAACAATACAACTTCAAAGAAAGATAATAGAATTGAATACACTTAATTTACGTAACAATTTTTTATGAACTAAAATTATTTTGTTTTTAATTGTTATTACAACTTTTTAATCTATTATAAGACAAATAATTTTTCTACTTAAGCACTTACGTATTTTATCCTTTTTATAAAATTTTAAGAGTTCATTCATCAGAATGTTTTATTGTGTTTTAGTAAAGTAACAGCCTGTAAATATCCCACAGCTGGGCAAAGGCCTCCTCTCCTATTACGGAGAACGTTTAAGAGCTTAATCCACCATGCTACTCCACTGCGGGTTGGCGGATATACATGTGTCAGAATTTCTTCTGGCACATGCAGGTTTCCTCACGATGTTTTCCTTCACCGCCGAGCTCGAGATGAATTTAAACACTAATTTAGCACTTGAAAAGTCAGTGGTGCTAGCCGGGTTTGAACCCGCGATCATCGGTTGAGATCGACATGTTCTAACCACTAGGCCATCTCGGCTCTTTGTTTGTGTTTTAGTAAATTAAAGTTATTCCATAAGTAAAATTGAATTTGAAATTTTATTTGCTTAATACACGAAAATAATAAATATTAGTGTGATATTGTTGTATGTACCTAATATGAGTATTATGAAAACAATGTTATAAACGTCCGATGGCGCTATTTCACGGTTCAATAATACGGTTAAATAATAAAACGATAAAACATCGTCATTTTATTATTTATAAATAAATGTATTACTGTTGAAATATTATAAAAGTACGAAAATAAAACAGTTTAGTAAGAAAATTAATCTTATTTTATACGGAAGTGTGGAATGCAGATTAAAAAAAATCTGTTTTAGGTAGCTAGGAATATTATTTTAATTTGCTAAACAAAAATAATTTTATTGTTCTGTTTTGGCACGTGTAAAAAAATAACAGAGATATGGGAAGTGGGGCGCGGGGTACGGGCGGTACGGCCATCGCCGCTGCGCAAGAGTCTTTCTCCTTCATCGTTAGGCCGGGTGGGGCGGGTGGGACAGAGAGGCCCCGGGATCGCGCGTCGCGCGTCGGCATGGTTATTAGAATTATTAGTATTTCGTTAGCCCTTAGAAATTGCGTTACAATGAATTGCTCGCGCAACTACAAACTTGATATTGCTTTGTTTTTTTTTTCATTTGTTAAGTGTGTAGGTTAGGTTATACACTCGTTTAATATTATACGCGTTGTCATCATACTGTCTAATTTCTATTAATTCAATTTTATAAACTCAAATAATCATAATAGTATTTAAAAAGAGATATTACTGTAAATAGGGATTATTTAAATTTTTAAACATGCCGAATTGTTGTGACAAAGTCGTTGATTTCTAATGTTTTAATTGACTTTAAATTCGTGAAAATAGTGAAAAGATGTTATTATAAATTACGATTTTTATAAACACGTATAGGCTATGACAAATATCGTGCAAAATATTAATACAGTGGGTATAACAAATGACATCAAAATTATGCTTTGATAAAAATTGTGAATAAAATATTCAATTGGTGTTACCTAATTAGATTTATTTTGTTTATTTGTTTCGAAGGATACTTCGTGATGCCATAGACAGATGATCTGTTTTTATTTACTTTTGAGTGTCTAGTCATTGTGATCGCGTGTGATATTTATGTACTTGTTTAATAATTATTAGAAGAATGATTAATTTTCTTTTTTTGTTTTTAAGTAGTCTTGTTTAAGGTATTAAAAAAATGTTATGTTAGCGAAATGTCGCAACACAGTTTTTAATAACTCTTATTTATACGCGCGTCAGTTTGTTACTGAAATAATAAATGCCTTTGGTAAACAGAGATGATTCAAATTTTTAAACACGCCAAATTGTTTTGACACATTTTGATTTTAATGTTACGCGATTAATTTTTGAAATCCTTCGCTTACGTAACTGTTGGGATAAATTCAATTAAGTTTATTTACGAGATGTTGTTACAATTACATTGCCAGTCCGAAGCCTGATCAAGTGTGACGGTAAATTCAAATCATACCTGAGGTAATTATACGTATTTCCGTAGGTCAATGACCTAACCACAGCTGACTGAGATCAGTGACCCGCCTAGCTATTTTGTTAAATTATCTTTCGCGCGCGTTTACACTCGTATGTCCACCAGAAAGTGTTTATGTTTTTTAAGGTTTACAGTGAGTTTAGTGCGGTTGTTGTGTAAAAGAAAATTAAAGTATTACGATACACTAAATGGATGACTCGAAACATGAGTATTAAACTTTATATACAACTTACGGATTGCGTATTGGTAGGTGCTATGGATGCGACCACTTTTATTCATTACGAGGTAAGTGTAAACCGAAGTTGTGCGGCGCGCGCCTTAGATAGTGTAATGCGTGCGCACGAACAGTGGAGCTCGAATATTTAAATATTTTAAATGTTTAGAAACTATTTTTGGGATTTTTTTAATGCGGAATGTGATGAGTTACACTTACCGAACCTCCCATTTGAAGGACCTCAGTATAAAGTCGAACTCGTTATATATCACACATACATATCGTCCCTTAGCTAACAACACCGCTCAAGTCGAAAATTGGCTGTTTTTACATTTGAATGCCATTGGATAAAGCTGCGTATTGCGCGTCGAACCATTGGTCTCGTGAAATAAATTTCAATAAATCAGAAGCTGTAATTCAAAAAATAGTAACAGCGCTCAAGTCGGTTGGCGTCGCAACACCGCACAAGTCGTTAGTTTGTCATACTTTTCGCGCGAAAATACTTCGCGCTCCGTGATTATTCCATTTTTATGTGAATTTTATCGCTGAAAGGTCTATGCAAGAAGTTTTAATAGAAGATTAATAGGTAAGCTATAGAATAAAGTAATGTTCATTGATTCACGCGTATTAATTTAGAAATAAATGATACAAGAATATCTTCACTTACTTAGGCGGTGTTTAGGACTGATGTCAAAACATAAACGGCGTAAACAAAGTCGCAAAGAAGATAAAAAAAGAATTAAACTAGGTTAGTAGTATGGGTTTGTTTTGAGGTCCGCATTTTTTTTTTTTTGATATTTATGTTTTAAATGCAATAATTCCTACTATATGTTTTAGATTTGAATCAAAAAGATAACACTAGTTCTTCTGACACCAAAGCATGCAGTTTTCCTACTAAATATGAAGCTATTGCAACACCAATAAATGATCAAAACTTCGGGGAGTTCATAAAAAGTATTATAAGTAGCCAGGATAATGTGAACACAATATTCGACCAGAACATAGACTTGGATAATATTGAAAACATTAACATTCACAATTTACAAGTTGTAGAAAAAGTTGGTAACGACTTCTTTGATTTGCAATATAATATGTTATATTATACCACCCGAATGGTATTATATAACATATAACATTAATTGCCATTCTTTTTATGATAACCTTCCGTACAACGTTTAGATATGAAACTTCAGTGGAACTCCCATTTGTTATCTCTTACGGGAAGACTCAGCTTCGCATCGTACGCGGTTAGAAAAGTTCGTCAACTAAACGATGTTGATACAGCTCGATTAGTATATTTTGGTTATTTTCATAGTATCATGTCTTATGGATTGATGTTATGGGGTAGTGCTACAGATATTAATACTGTGTTTATCTTACAAAAAAGAGCTGTTCGTGGTATTTATAATCTAGGAGCTCGAGACTCCCTTCGGGATATTTTTAGTAAAGTAGGTATACTTACTGTTGCGTCACAGTACATTTATAACAATATAGTTTACATTCACAAAAATATTCATTCTTTTGAAAGAAATAGAGATAAACATAATATTAACACGAGAAAGAAAGATAAACTTATAACACCTTGTTTTCGACTTCACAAAGTAAATGTTTCCTTTCAGCGGCAAGGTATTCGTTTTTATAATAAAATATCACAGAAATGTTTGCAGTTTTCGATGAATAGATTTAAATCATATGTTAAAAAGTCACTAATAGCTAAAGCATATTACTCTATACAAGATTACGTTGACGATAAAGATGCGTAGGCTTGGTATATGCTGAATTTCGTACAGGATAAATAATCAATTTGTAATCATAAACTGTGTTGTATTCACAATATTTTAAAAGAGTAACTATCGAGTTTCTTGCCGGTTCTTTTCGGTAGAATCTACGTTCCGAACCTGTGGTAGCTTCATTATTGATGTATTTTTTTTTATTTTTTCGTGTATTGACGACTCAGAAGTGCTCGTGAGAGCCTACTTGAACAAAGTATTTTTTGATTTTGACAGCAATCACTAAAGACTGCAACTAAACTAAAGACTAGAGATATCGAGTATTCTTTATTATTTATATTATTTTATTAATACTATTATATCTTATTTCTTTTGGATTAACATTTAAAATATTTACGTAAAAAAAAAATTATTTTATTTACGTTCTAACTACAGGTGTGTGTTACCAAATAACTTCAAGCAATTGATCTCAACAATGTGATTCTTAAGATTTAAGTTTTAGATACCTGTGTTATAAAGAACGTTAATTTTCTTAAAATATTTCTCAATAAATGCTTTTATTTGCAAATCATTTTTAATACCATAATCCCTAACATTTCCACAAACAACACCGCCTAAATCTAATAAAATATCAGTCAACACCGCTCAAGTCATAAAATAAAAGTTAAAATAAAAAAAATCGACGAAATAAGTATAAATAATTATTTCTTAACCGCTAACTAGAATATGTATTAAGTAGCAATAGAACAAAACCACAGATATTTTAAAATAAACAGTTTTTTTTGTCTCCTGTAAAGTTGGTAATAATGACTTAAGCGGTGTTGTAAGCTAAGGGACGATATACAGATTTCACATTGTCACCCACTAACGAACTTGAAACGTCAAAAATACGAACGAACCTTAAAATCCAATGCCATTGGTATTGACGGAATTTCATTAGACATGCTTTGTTTGACGTTGCCAAATACCTTATCAGTTATTACTAGAATGGTTAATAAATCCATCTCAACTAATGAGTTTCCGACTTTGTGGCAAACTGCACTTGTGCGGCTAATCCCGAAAAATAATAATGTTGTTCAATTGTAAGATCTACGCCATGTAAGCATATTGCCTTGCATATCGAAAATTTTGGAGAAAATTGTATGTAACCAATAGACAAACTTCCTTGATATTTCGGAAACATCACAGCACAACTACTGCGTTATTAGACGTAATTGATAATATATTATGTGCACAGAACGTAGGTGGAGGCACATTTCTTATGCTATATGGATTTCTCTCGTGCATTTGATGCGATCAATAGAACTTTTAGCAAAATTATGGATTTAGTAATAATACAATAAAATGGTTTTTAAGTTATTCTGAAAATAGACAACAAATCATTGAAATAGTTAAAGAGGACGGTACAAGGGTCCTCTCTGACAGTTGTCCAGTAAATAGAGGCGTTCCGCAGGGTTCAAAATTGGGGACTATCATCTTTGCACTTTATTGTGCCGACAAAGTTGAAAATATTAAATATAGTAAATATCATATTTATGCCAATGATATACAAATTTACATATCGTTCAAAACAACCGAAGCTAGTACGGCTATTCAAAGATTAAATGATGATATTAACCGTATTTCAGAGTGGTCACACTCTCATAGCCTAATCTTGAAGCCCAGTAAGACTAAATATATATATTAGGCACAAAAAGTCAAATTAATAAAATTGAGTGTGTAAGTCCACATATACATATAAAAAATGAAAGAATAGAATGCGTCAAGGAAGCGCGTAATCTAGGCTTGATGGTCGATGAGGAACTGAGATTTGAAAAACATACAAGAAATGTAGCTCGTAATTGTTTTTATAGACTCAAAGTTTTGATATCAGATCAGGAATGCTCTTAGTAAAGATTTGCGTATAAAACTGTGTGAAACTTTAGTATTGTCTAAGTTTAATTACGCAGATGCTGCCATAGAGCCTAGACTTCTGGCGCGAACGAAGAAAATCATTCCGCGAGTTTAAAACGCTTGTGTCCGATATTGTTTTAATATACCGCCCCGCGCTCATGTAGCTTCATATCTTAATAACGCACGATTGATTAAGATGGAATATCGCAGGCAGTTACACCTCGCTACCTTACTAATCGGTGTTATTCAGAACAAAACTCCAACCTATCTATATAACAAATTGGTTTGGTAGGTCCATACAGCTCACCGAGTTTAGTGACTTACCTAGTGATTTTGTTCGCTTATCTTTCGCACACCATTTGACTCGTGGCTTGTGTGTACACTAGAAAGTGTTTGTTAAATGTTTTCTTTAAATGGTACGTTGAAACTCGAATACTTCGTAATGCCATAGACAGATGATGATACGAGTCGAACTCCTCATATATACATATAAGGAGTTCGACTCTATACTAAGGTCCTTCTAAGCGAAGGATTTCAAAAAATAATCACGTTCCATTAAAATCCAAATGTGTCACAACAATTTGGCGTGTTTAAAAATTAGAATCATCTCTGTTTACCAAAGTCATTTAATATTTCAGTAACAAACTGACGAGCGTATAAATAAGAATTATTAAAAACTGTTTTTGCGACATTTCGCTAACATAACATTTTTTATTTTATATCTTAAACAAGCCTACTTAAAAACAAAATAAGAAAATTAATCATTCTTTTAATAATTATTAAATAAGTACATAAATATCACACGCGATCACAATCACTAGACACTCAAAAGTAAATAAAAACAGATCATCTATCTATGGCATCACGAAGTATCCTTCGAAACAAATAAACAAAATAAATCTAATTAAGTAACACCAATTGAATATTTTATTCACATTTTTTATCAAAGCATAATTTTGATGTCAGTTGTTATACCCACTGTAATAATATTTTGCACGATATTTGTCATAGCCTATACGTGTTTACAAAAATCGTAATTTATAATAACATACTCATATTTTCACTATTTTCACGAATTTTAAAGTCAATTAAAACATTAGAAATTAACGACATTGTCATAATTCAGCATGTTTAAAAATGTAAATAATCCCTATTTACAGTGATATCTATTTTTAAAAAACTATTATGATTATTTGAGTTTATAAACTTGAATTAATAGAATTTAAACAGTATGATGACAACGCGTATAATATTAAATAAGTGTATAACCTAACCTACACACTTAACAAATGAAAAAAAAAAACAAAGCAATACCAACTTGTAGTTGCGCGAGCAATTCTTTGCTATAAGTTGTGCCATCAGTAAGTATTTGATACTAAATATAATATTATGTAATATTGTTGTAATTAAGTTTATACATATGAGTAAATTAAGTATTTATTATAAAGCTGAGTGCATTTATATTTTTTATTTTAATTATATATATACACATTTTTTAATATTTATCAATGGTTAAGATATATAATCTAACTTTTGGTCTTTTCAACCCGGGTTCACTTGGCACACACCACGAGGAATTTGTAGTATTAATGGAACGACATAAGGTGGATGTTATTGCAATCAATGAAACTTGGTTACGACAGGGTGAAGATGGCAGAGCCCCAAATGTACCCCAAATAAGGTCACGTGGTGGCGGTGTAGGTTTTTATATTAAACGAGGTATTACTGTGCGAAAACTCGTACATCCCATTGCACCTCAAGTGGAACAAATGTGGATACAAATTAAATTAAATAGCAAGACCATAGTTGTTGGCACGGCCTATCGACCCCCCTGGGCAAATGTTACAGGTTTCTTTGATGCTCTATCTGATACTATTGGTTCATTACCAAATTACGATTATCTTTTTGTATTAGGAGACTTTAATATTAATTATTTTGACACAAACAGTTCTCAGAAACATGCTCTGGACCTATTTCTTTCTGTTCATGACTTAGCACAATATGTAAATCAACCTACTCACTTCACTGACAATACCGAAACATTGATTGACCTTATATGCTCAAATACTAGAGTGAATCGAGTAATGACAGACTACGTCGCTGAATTTGGCGGCCATGCATTTGTATTCTGCGAAATAAATATTAAAAAAAAGTAAGACGCTACCAGAAACTGTAACGTATAGACCTATTAAGGATATTAATCTAGAAGTTCTTACGACTACACTTGATTTAATTAATTGGCGGGATTTATGTGAAATTGTGAAATGTTATGGTGGTTGAATTTACTGGATACTTGCTATCGGTATTTGACGAGCTTGCTCCTATTCGAACTATACGTATTAAGAACACAAACTATCCCTGGATCACTTATAACATAAAACAATTAATGAATCGTAGAGATGAAGCTCAAGTCAGAGCAAGAGGATCTGACTCGGACTCGTGTAAAAGTTATTACAAAGATTTAAAACAGCAAGTAGCACAAGCAATTTATAGGGAAAAAAATACTTATTTTAATTCACATATTAACTCAAATTTTAAAAATTCGTTTGTACTTTGGAAACATCTAAAAAAATGCGTCAATATTAAACAAAAACATAATTATAGTATACCAGAGGATATCAACGATCCTGCAATTATCGGTTCGTATTTTCTTGACGTACCTGGTAGTGATTACGTTTCATTATCTACAATTTACTTTTATGAATCACATAAATATGGTACAACGGAATTCACCTTGTCACCTACTAATGAAATTGAAACGTCAAAAATAATACGTAGTTTAAAGTCTAATGCCATAGGTATTGACGGGATTTCATTAGACATGCTTTATCTGACATTACCTTATACTTTATCAATAATTACTAATATAGTTAATAAATCTATTTTAACTAATACATTTCCGGCCTTGTGGCAGACTGCTATCGTGAGACCAATCCCCAAAAAAGATAGTGTTTGTGAATTGAAGGATCTACGGCCAGTAAGTATATTGCCTTGCATATCGAAAATTTTGGAGAGAGTAGTATGTGATCAATTGACGAATTTCCTGGAATCACACAACATTTTACCTCGTATGCAATCAGGATTTCGTAAGCGTCACAGCACAACTACAGCGTTATTAGACGTAATCGATAATGTATTATGTGCTCATGATGTGGGAGAAGGTACAATTCTTGTATTATTAGATTTCTCTCGTGCATTTGACACGATTAATAGAAGCTTATTTTTATCAAAATTAAAATATTATGGGTTTATTAGTAACTAGCTGTGCCCGCGACTTCGTTCGCGTGGATTACAGAATGCTTGGCATGTCTCCTGCAAAGAAAGGTTATAATAGTCTGCGGTGCTGCTCAAGAAAAGAGCTTCTTACTTTGGATTTGGGAACTTTCTGGTTGTATTTATAAGCAGACTCTAATTCAGATATGGTATTCCTCCACGGTTTTCACTATAAATGTTGAAAAAAAGTGTTTTGTGCTAGTCTTTAAAATTTCGACTGTATAACAGTATATTCTCGCCGAGGTTCTCCTAGTATTATATATCGGGTGACTTTTTTAACTGGGCTTGATAGGCCATATCCGGAACTTTAAGGAATCGCGAAAAATACTTAAAGGAGTCTCGTGTCCGATTTTGAGAAATCTAAAACTGCATCATAAGTTTTTTTAATTTCATGATTCTCCTGACCTACAATTGAACCCACTAATTAAAAAAAAAGAACACATTCTGTATTATTGCACCACCTACCTAATAGTGTCACTTGTAAGAATCAACTTTTGGAAAGGAATAATAAAAGACAAATTAAAGGAAAAGATTTATTTTTTAACAAAATAACATTAAATCTATACATGAATTAGAAGTTAAGTAATCGATTCTATATACATATATCAAATATACATAATCAAATATGTGGGTTAAATCACGGCTCCCGGTAAGTTTAGAAAAAAAGTCTGCATTACTTCAAACGATTTGTTTATTTGCATCAAAATGCTAGTCACCTACTAAAGTAAGGAAGAGCGTAAAGAATACAATCAAAAATATATAAAATGAATAACTCACAGTAACTTCTTTTATGTTTGTCTATTTTTTCTATGTGAGCTATACAAAGTTGATAGAATGTGACGTTTGTTTTTGTTCCCCGTCACCTACTCCGTTACCTAAGTAGGTTTAGATAATTCCTAAAAAGATGAATGAATTTATTGAAAATCTACATTTCACTGGACTCGGCTATTGTACTCACCCGCTATTAGTGTTACAACATCCCGTTATGATTGAAATATTTCAGTTTTAGGTATGATCGTTTTGAAAAATCGAATCGATTTTTTGAAGAATTACAAAATATTGAATTAATGTATGAATTTGATAGAATTTTGTAAAAAATTTGCCCTTTCTTTTTGTTGCAGTTAACTATATACTAATACCTCTCTGAAGTTGATTCTTATAATATGTGACAGTATCCGATGATGCAATCATACACAATGTTAATTTTTTCCAAAATCAACGTGTTCGTTTCTGGCTAGGAGAATTTATTTTTCAAAAAACTAATGAAATAGTTTTAGTTTTTATTAAAATCGGCTCTGTTACTCTTTTAATTATTTTTCACTATTGCTTATAGTTTCGGATTTGGTCTATCATATCCAGTAAAATACATATTGAATTAAATTGAATTGAATAATATATGTCTTCCCTATTTGAATTAGATGTTGTTCACTATTTCATTGGTTTCAATTTTGTTCCTTATATGTAATAGCTGCCAGTAAAAGTTTCGTCAAAATCGGTCCACCTGTTTCAGATATTAGCCGAAAAAAATTGAGTGACAGAAAGACAGACAAAAATCTTAAGATTGGTAATTTTGTTGTAAGTACGGTGTATACTTTAATATGCATTTATTTAAAATTACAAACAGACACATCAATTATATTTAGTTTTATACCTTCCCTTCTTAAATCGGAAATTGTTCACTATTTTATTGGTTTCTACAATATTTTGTTATCGCTTAATTCTCGTTTTTACTTATTCATTAAAATAAATATATTTAAAAAAGTAGCTAAAGTTAATCCTTATAATATTAGCTATAGGGGCTGTCCATTAAATACGTCATGTTTTGAAGAACTTTTTAGACTTTGTAATATTTCGTGAATTTCTTCTTCCATCTCCTCTCCCTTTCTGGACCTCACGTGATTAATGGACATCCCCTAATTGCTTGTGAAAGTCACATCAAATTTGATTCAGCTGTTTCAGAGATTAGTCGTAAGAAACAGACTGACAGATAAAAAATTAAAAAAAATGATTTTTTGATGTAAGTACTGTATATACTTTTATGCATTTAGTAAAAAGCATAAAATACTGTTCGACGTGAACCCTTAAATTGACATAACTTTCTTTTATGAATCGATTGAAATGAAATAAACACCAAATGTTAAGTGAACCTTACTGCAATATAATCATGAAAACCACATCTAAATCGGATAAGCCGTTTCTAAGATTAGCGGGCGCAAACGCACTGATAAACAGACAAACAGACAAAAATTCTAACAATTATTGTTTTGGGTTCTATTGTGTATGTAAAGGCCCAAATAAATTGTTTTTTTCATATATCTTCTATGTACAGACAGCGATCCGTTAGAATTTTTTTTATATGTATAGATTAAAAATATCTAAAATAGAAGTAAGCCTAAGTCACTCCTTATAACATTTGCTAACTGCAAGTAAAAGTACCATCAAAATTGGTTCAGCCGTTTGAAAGATTAGTCGGAACAAACAGATAGACAGACAGACTGACAGACGAAAATTTAAAAATGTATTTTTTGATATAAGTATTGTATATACTTTCATGCATTTAATGAAAAGTACAAAATAATGTTCGACGTGAACCCTTAAATTGACATAACTTTTTTATTTATGAACCGATTGACATGAAACAAACCCTAAATGTTAAGTGAAGCTTACTACAATACATTAGTGAAAACCGCATCTAAATCGGATAAGCCGTTTCTGAGATTAGCGTGCACAAACGCACAGATAAACAGACAAACAGACAAACAGATAAGAATTCTAAAAATCTTTGTTTTGGGTTCTATTGCGTTGGTAAAGGCCCCTAGTAAGATTTTTTTCATATATCTTCCATGTACAGACAGCGACCCGCTAGAATTTTATTATTAGTATAGATGTTATCTATACTTATAATAAAAAAATCTGTAGAGAGGTCAATTCTGTACATGAAATATATTTTCAAAATAACTATCAGGGGGTGATTAGTGATCGATATTGATGCCTAAAATGCAATCAGTAAAATTTTTGTCTGTCTGTCTGTCTGTATGTATGTTCCTTATAGAAACAAAAACTACTCGACGGATTTTAACGAAACTTAGGACAATTATTCTTCATACTCCTGAGCAGGTTATAGTGTACTTTTCATCACGTTACAATCAATAGGAGCAGAGTAATAAAGGGAAAACGGGAGACGTTAATCCAATTTTTAAGCTTCCGTCGCGTATGCAGCCTTAATGGTTAAAGTTACATAGAAATCATGTATGACGGAAATAGTTTACATAAAATTTCCTAAAAAATATCCCGCAACAGCATATGTCTATCTTTTATGGTTGACTCACAATAACACCTGTAACTCCTGATAGGTTAGCAGTTCGGAGAATTCTGATTATATTTGTTTACCCTTACGTTTATAATACTCTCACTCATCCCTAATTTAAAAAAGTTAACATTATTACCTATTTAATAAAAAAAAATCATAGAAATCAAGTATTGTGGAATGACATATTATATTTCCCTATTAAATTACGATAGTTAATCTGTCTGTCACATCAAAACCACTGAAGCCTGACGAAGGACATACGCTACTTTTTTTCGAAAAACGACGAAAACGCGGACAAAGTCGCAGGCAAAAGCTAGTATAATAATAAGTTTTTAAATATTTGAGATTATTTTATAAATTGCAAAATATGGAACGCACCTGAAATACGAAACATTGAGTTAAGAAACTTTTTTCCATACTTATTTAGTTTAGATGACTTGAAATTTGTTTGGATAATGTTAAATAGGTGACGTAGTATCAAAATACATCAATATCTTAAATTTGACTTTTTGTGGGTTGACACATTATTGCTTATTAGCATCCATTTATATGTATAGATGTATAACCTTCCCTTTTTAAATCAGAAATTGTTCACTATTTTATTGGGTTCTACAATATTTTGTTATCGCGAATTCATTGAAATAAATATATGTTTTTAATAAAAGTAGCCTAAGTTAATCCTTATAATATTAGCTAGGTATAGGGGCTGTTCATTAATAAAGTAATGTTTTTAAGAACTTTTTAGACTTTGTGATATTTCGTAATTTTTTTCTTCCATCCCCTCTCCCTCCTCTGGGCCTCACGTGATTAATGGACATCCCCTAACTGCAAATGAAAGTCCCATCAAATTTGATTCAGCTGTTTCAGAGATTAGTTGTAGGAAATAGACTGACAGACAAAAAATTAAAAAATTGGATTTTTTGATGAAAGTACTGAATATACTTTCATGCATTAAGTGAAAAATACAAAATAATGTTCGATGTGAACTCATAAATTTAGATAATTTTTTTTATTTATGAACCGATTGAAATGAAACAATCACTAAATATTAAGTGAAGCTTACTGCAATATTTTAATGAAAACCACATCTAAATCGGATAAGCCGTTTCTGAGATTAGCGGACACACACTCACAGATAAACAGACAAATATCTAAAAATTATTGTTTTGGGTTCTATTTGGTTAGTTAAAGACCCCCAATAATGTCTATTTTTTTTATATATCTGTCATGTGCAGACAGCGACCCGTTAGATTTTTTTGTAAGTATCATTTTAAAATATCTAAAATAGAAGTTAGCCTAAGTCACTCCTTATAACATTTGCTAACTGCAAGTAAAAGTACCATCAAAATTGGTTCAGCCGTTTTAAAGATTAGTCGGAACAAACAGATAGACAGACAGACTGACAGACAAAAATTTAAAAATGTATTTTTTGATATAAGTACTGTATATACTTTCATGCATTTAGTGAAAAGTACAAAATAATGTTCGATGTGAACCCTTAAATTGACATAACTTTTTTATTTATGAACCGATTGACATGAAACAAACCCTAAATGTTAAGTGAAGCTTACTACAATATATTAGTGAAAACCGCATCTAAATCGGATAAGCCGTTTCTGAGATTAGCGTGCACAAACGCACAGATAAACAGACAAACAGACAAACAGACAAACAGACAAACAGACAAACAGATAAGAATTCTAAAAATCATAGTTTTGGGTTCTATTGCGTTGGTAAAGGCCCCCAGTAAGATTTTTTTTCATATATCTTCCATGTACAGACATCGACCCGCTAGAATTTTATTATTAGTATAGATATAGATATAGATAAAATAAAATGGTTTTCTGGTTATTTAGGAAGTAGATAAGAAATAGTTGAAATAGTCAAAGACGACGGTTTAAGGGTCTCTTCTGATTGCCGTCCCGTCAATAGAGGCGTTCCGCAGGGTTCTATATTAGGCCCCATTATCTTTGCGCTGTATTGTGCCGACATAGTTAAACATATTAAAGATTGTAAATACCATATTTATGCCGATGACATACAGATTTATATATCATTTAAAATAACTGAAGTTGGTATGGCTATACAAAGGTTAAATGATGATCTGAACCGTATATCTGAGTGGTCAAATTCTCATAGCCTCAAATTGAATCCCGGCAAGACTAAATACATTATATTAGGAACCAAAAATCAAATAAAACAAATTGGCAACATAAACCCATATATACATATAAACAATGAGAGAATAGAACGTGTTAGGGAAGTACGTAATCTAGGCTTGCTGATGGATGAAGACTTGAGGTTTGAAAAACATACAGTTAATGTAGCTCGTATTTGTTTTTATAGACTAAAAGTGTTATATCAGATTAGGCAGGTTCTTAGTGAAGACATGCGTATAAAACTATGTGAAACTTTAGTACTGTCAAAGTTTAATTATGCTGACGCTGTCATAGGGCCTAGACTGTTGGCGCGAACGAAAAACATTATTCAGCGAGTTCAAAACGCTTGTGTCAGATACTGTTTCAATATACCGCCTCGCGCGCACGTCCCCTCATATATCAATAACGCACGAATGATTAAGATGGAATACCGTAGGCAATTGCATCTTGCTACCCTCCTGTTTGGTGTTATTCACTACGAGACTCCTATCTACCTTTATAATAAACTAAGTTGGGCAAAAAATTATAATATGAGTTACCCTACGAGAGCATCGACTTTTATGTTAAATGTCCCTCTGCATCGATCAGCAGCGTTTCGTGGTAGTTTCCGGTACGCAGCGACGAAGTGCTGGAACAACCTGCAGCCTTCGCTACGGATCCTTAAAAACCATCAATTCGTTTCGAATTAAATACAAGCAATATTTATATAACCTACAGTTAGAATCACTACAATAAGTATATATATTAATCATGTATCATTTTTCTTTTTTGATACTTTTTATGTATGTATGTGTATACATGTGTATATGTGTGCGTGTATGTACATATGTGTTTGAACGAAGGAAAGATAAGCTAAATACATTCTTTTATTTATATATGCTTATTCATATATATGTATAGTTTAATTTATTTTTTTTATTTTATAATTTCTTTTATTATGTATTAATTGAGTGTACTAATTACCTAATTGATATGGCTCCGTCGCATGCGGCAGGTTGGTTCATCATATTTGTACGGGTGATCTGTGGCTCTTGTCACAAAGTACATGTTTGATTTAGATGGTAGTCTAAAAAAAAGGGGGAAAAAATACATTACATAACGTGGGAATGACATTAGATTAAGCAATTTTATATTATAAATGTATTTATATTAACATATTATACATGTATTATATAATTATTACCTTACCTTTCGGTTTTCCAAACAAAGTACATTTTTTAGACATTTAGTGTCCAGACAATATTGAGGATGACAAGAGATACAAAACACGAACAACCACGTCTTTCCGTCGCCGGCGCACGAGGCCGTCTGAGAGACGGCCGCCTGCATTCCTCCAGCCGGCAGCCGTTGTTTTTTTTTTTTTTTTTTTGTATTTTTATTATCTATTCTTATTCCTTTATACAATTTTATTTCACGACTTTTAATATTTTTATAACAAATGCATTAGTATTTTATTATTGTTTATTTATTTATTTTATTATTATTACAATTGTTGTCTTAATTCATTAAAATTATGTTGTAGTATATTCGTGTAATTTGTGTGTATAAAAAGATAAACACTTTGTCGCGGCCCGTCACAGCTGCGAATAAGTTAGAAAAGGTTACCATTGAAAACCAGCTTTGGGTTCCGAACCCAATTTATAGCTGAATGGTACGCCTATTTGGGACATTGCATGGTTTCGGAGACTATGTTCAAAATAGCTAAATAAAGTTTTTAATATTTTATTAGTTTTTTTCGTTCTAATAAGTAAGAACAAGATTTTTATTTCTTTGTTTAATATATATATATATATATATATATATATATATATATATATATATATATATATATATATATATATATATATATATATATAAGGAGTTCGACTCTATACTGCGGTCCTTCAAATGGAAGGTTCGGTAAGTGTAACTCATCACATTCCGCATTAAAAAAAAAATCCCAAAAATAGTTTTTAAACATTTAAAATATTTAAGTTTTTATTGTGTATTTTATTACACTAAGACGCGCGCCGCACAACTTCGGTTTACAGTTACCTCGTAATGAGTAAAAGTGGTCGAGTCCATAGCACCTACCTATACGCAATCCGTAAGTTGCATATAAGGTTTGATACTCATGTTTCGAGTCATCCATTTAGTGTATCGTAATATTTTAATTTTCTTTTACAAAACAACCGCACTTAAGTCACTGTATCACTTAACAAAACCTTTAAAAATATAAACACTTTCTGGTGGACACACGAGTGTAAACGCGCGCGAAAGATAATTTAACAAAATAGCTAGGCGAGTCACTGATCTCAGTCAGCTGTGGTTAGGTCATTGACCTACGGTACCTACCTAATACGTCTAATTACCTCAGGTATGATTCGAATTTACCGTCACACTTGATCAGGCTTCGGACTGGCAAAGTAATTGTAACAACATCTCGTAAATAAACTTAATTGAATTTATCCCAACAGTTACGTAAGCGAAGGATTTCAAAAATTAATCACGTAACATTAAAATCAAAATGTGTCAAAACAATTTGGCGTGATTAAAAATTAGAATCATCTCTGTTTACCAAAGTCATTTAATATTTCAGTAACAATCTGACGAGCGTATAAATAAGAATTATTAAAAACTGTGTTGCGACATTTCGTTAACATAACATTTTTTAAATACCTTAAACAAGCCTACTTAAAAACAAAAAAAGAAAATTAATCATTCTTCTAATAATGATTAAACAAGTACATAAATATCACACGCGATCACAATCACTAGACACTCAAAATCACGAAGTATCCTTCGAAACAAAATAAATCAAATTAGGTAACACCAATTGAATATTTTATTCACAATTTTTATCAAAGCATAATTTTGATGTCATTTGTTATACCCACTATATTAATATTTTGCACGATATTTGTCATAGCCTATACGTGTTTATAAAAATCGTAATTTATAATAACATATTTTCACTATTTTCACGAATTTAAAGTCAATTAAAATATTAGAAATCAACGACTTTGTCACAGCAATTCGGCATGTTTAAAAATTTAAATAATCCCTATTTACAGTAATATCTCTTTTTAAAAAACTATTATGATTATTTGAGTTTATAAAATTGAATTAATAGAAATTAGACAGTATGATGACAACGCGTATAATATTAAACAAGTGTATAACCTAACCTACACACTTAACAAATGAAAAAAAAAACAAAGCAATATCAACTTGTAGTTGCGCGAGCAATTCATTGTAACGCAATTTCTAAGGGCTAACGAAATACTAATAATTCTAATAACCATGCCGATGCGCGACGTGCGATCCCGGGACCTCTCTGTCCCACCCCCTGCACCCGGCCTAACGATGAAGGAGAAAGACTCTTGCGCAGCGGCGATGGCCGTACCGCCCGTACCTCGCGCCCCACTTCCCATATCTCTGCCAAAACAGAACAATAAAATTATTTTTGTTTAGCAAATTAGAATAATATTCCTAGCTACCTAAAACAGATTTTTTTTTAACCTGCATTCCACACTTCCGTATAAAATATGATTAATTTTCTTACTAAACTGTTTTATTTTCGTACTTTTATAATATTTCAACAGTAATACATTTATTTATAAATAATAAAATGACGATGTTTTATCGTTTTATTATTTAACCGTATTATTGAACCGTGAAATAGCGCCATCGGACGTTTATAACATTGTTTTCATAATACTCATATTAGGTACATACAACAATATCACACTAATATTTATTATTGTCGTGTATTAATCAAATAAAATTTCAAATTCAATTTTACTTATGGAATAACTTTAATTTACTAAAACACAATAAAACATTCAGAATGTTGAAAGAACTCTTAAAATTTTATAAAAATGATAAAATACGCAAGCACTTAGGTAAGTAGAAAAATTATTTGTCTTATAATAGATTCTTGTTATTATTAAAAAGTTGTAAATAATAATAATTAAAAACAAAATAATTTTAGTTCATAAAAAATTGTTATATAATAATTATTAATTATAATTTATCTTTCTTTGAAGTTGTATTGTTAATAATATGTTATTACATTATTAGTAGATAATAATAAGTCAAATATCGACTTATTATTTTAATTGTATTTTTTTAATTGCGAAAATCACGGCTATCAGTAGTGACCTTGAAACTTGATGCTTCGACCTCACATTAAGCGACATTAAAGGACACTTTCCGTGACATGACCTTTAAAGAGAATAAGAGAATGTTAGATACAGAGAACAAAATTTCTCCTTGGTAGATTAGAACTTACTTTAAATCGAATTATTTTGAAATTGTAAATTAATTCAATTCGAGACTTTATAGTACCTACCTCTTTCCACGTTCAGTAACTGGTAAATGAAGTAGGTAATATTTTTTTTTAACAAACCTAACCTAAACCTAAATTTTTTTTATAAAGAAAGCTAATATGTGGTTGATGATAAGGGTTTAGTAACAAAAACAAACAATTTATAATTCAATAACTAAAATAATACGTAAGTTGCAGAGGTCATGCGAAAAATGAGATTTCATAATATTGTGTAAACTAGCGAAGTTCAATAATAATAATGTACTAAGGTATTTTTAAATAATACTTTTGAAAAAACGAATTACGTGTTTAACACTCCGCCGTACTACTGTTGAGTAATATTTTATTTATTTTTACGTAATACGTAATTCTGTATTTTATAATTATGTATTAAATATTTTTAAATAATGCTAATTCGTTTTAAGTTATCAGTTTCGCCGCTAGCGCGGCCTTGTCCTTCGAGTCTTCGTTGAGTATCTTCGTCTCACTCCCACTTGCATTTCTCCTTGTTTTTTTAACTTTAGTTGCAAAAAACTTCCGGTATCTCCAGACGTTAGAAATTACGCGTGTAAAATTTTAGTTTCGAATGCGTAAAAACAGTGAATTAATGACAATAATTGTGTTATTAGAAGTACAAAAATGTTTAAACAATGATTACTGTGAAAGATATCGTAATAAATATGTTTAATAGATACTGTGAAAAATAGTTCAGTGTTATAAAAAATATCTATTCACCTAAGGATACTTGGTGAGCTATTTTTTTTTAATATTTTGTGTACGTTTCAGATGTATAGTGATCAACCGATCACGTGTGACACCATTTAATTTTATTACAAAAGTATTTATACTTTTTTTTATTATTTGAATAGGCTTGTTTAAGGTATAAAAATTATGATTGTTATTTAAGATAGCTTATGAAAGATTAGTTGTGATAGACTATAAATACAATAGTAGAACATTTTTTAAATCTAATAATTATTAAAAAATAATATTTTTAATACTTAATTAGGTAAAGGATTATGTTGTTACTTGAAATATTTTCTTACTAATATTATAAACGTGAAATGTGTATGTATGTATCGATATTTGTTATTCTTTCACGCAAAAAGTATTAAATGGATTTTAGTGAATCTTTACAATAATAAAGCTTCTACATCAAAATAAGACATAGACTACCTATTCTATCTACTTTTATCAACATACCACGCGAGTGTAGCAGGCGGAGGCTAGTATAATAATTATTATAAATAGAGATGAGTCCAATTTTTAAACACACCTAATTGTTGCTATAGTTTATTTATTTAAATGCTAAGATCAATTTCTAATACCTGCCTTGACGTTATTCAGTTTTGTTATATGTTTTTATGAATTTCATTAAGTTAATTAACATGATGTCACAATTAATTTGCCAATCTCAAGCCTGGTGAAGTTTGACGGAAAATTCGAATCATACTTAGGTAAAGTTAAGTAATGTCGTAGTTGTACGTAGTTTGGTAGATCCATACAGCTGACTTTTGCCAGTGACTTACCTACTGATTTTGTTCGCTTATCTTTCGCACACAATTTGACTCGTGGTTTGTATGTACACTCGAAAGTGTTTGTTTTCTATCTTAAATGGTACGTTGAGACTCGAATACTTCGTAATGCCATAGACAGATTATATCTGTTTTTATTTAGTTTTGAGTGTCTAGTGATTGTGATCGCGTGATACTGAAATATTAAATGACTTTGGTAAACAGAGATGATTCTAATTTTTAATCACGCCAAATTGTTTTGACACATTTTGATTTTAATGTTACGTGATTAATTTTTGAAATCCTTCGCTTACGTAACTGTTGGGATAAATTCAATTAAGTTTATTTACGAGATGTTGTTACAATTACTTTGCCAGTCCTAAGCTTGATCAAGTGTGACGGTAAATTCGAATCATACCTGATGTAATTAGACGTATTAGGTAGGTAACGTAGGTCAATGACCTAACCACAGCTGACTGAGATCAGTGACCCGCCTAGCTATTTTGTTAAATTATCTTTCGCGCGCGTTTACACACATGTGTCCACCAGAAAGTGTTTATGTTTTTAAAGGTTTTGTTAAGTGATACAGTGACTTAAGTGCGGTTGTTGTGTAAAAGAAAATTAAAGTATTACGATACACTAAATGGTTGACTCGAAACATGAGTATCAAACCTTATATGCAACTTACGGATTGCGTATTGGTAGGTGCTATGGACTCGACCACTTTTACTCATTACGAGGTAAATGTAAACCGAAGTTGTGCGGCGCGCGCCTTAGATAGTGTAATGCGTGCGCACGAACAGTGGAGCTCGAATATTTAAATATTTTAAATGTTTAAAAACTATTTTTGGGAATTTTTTTTTATGCGGAATGTGATGAGTTACACTTACCGAACCTCCCATTTGAAGGACCGCAGTATAGAGTCGAACTCCTTATACAGGGTCAGTACATGTTATATGTTTTAATTGAAACTGTTTAAATGGAATACGATTTCAAGGCCATATACAAAATATTATTTAAATCGGATTACTAGTTTAGTCTCTAGACAGTTCTAAAGTTTTAACTCGGCGACGCGCTTAGAAAACATGATGTATATTTTATAACAACGAATGCACCTAACTACTTGAAATATGAATGGAAAAAGATACACCGTTGCCGCTTTGACAAAATTAAATTATACAAGGTCACGGCTATGTATCAGATTAATAAATTCGTAACATAACAAGAAAGCCAAATAGGTACATAGCGTGCGCTTCACTTCTAGGTGTAAAAGAAATAGAAATAGGTCGAATATTGCTATTGCATCCTTGCAAGTGAAAGCGAGACACCAATAAAACAAAATCCTGTTAATTAGTGTGCCGATGTTTATCTCTCGGGATGCACGTTACGCAATTCAGCAGCGCACGCGCCACTTTATTGTCGTAATCTCGCGCCAAAGTATTTGTGTTAAGTATTTGTTGTTATTGTGATAGGACACCGAAATTAATAGTAGATTAGTGATAGTACATATTTATTTTATAGTGACAGGACACGAAACCAGTGCCAGTGCGTAATAATTATTGCGAATGGTTTCTAAAGAAAATAAATAGTGAGGTCAATTTCGTTAGCAACAACCACAAATGTAATAACGAAAATAGAAAATAATATTGTCCGTCGGTACGAATTATGTGTACAAGAAAATGGCGGACAGATTGAACATTTAAAAATTTAAAGAATTAAATGGGTGGAAGTGTTTCTTGTGCTCGTATATCGTCAACTTATCTACCTACGGCGACTTATGCCGCCGCGCCGCGACCGACGTAAGCGCACCCGCTCGCGCTCGGGCGGGCGGGGCGGGGCGAAACGGCGCTCGATAACTCGACGAGCGGCGTTGCCACTTTGATGACTATACCTAGAGGTCAGTGACAGTTATTTACCATTTATAGGCTGTTTGCATTTTATTTCGACTATTTAGCGATTTAATTTGTTCGAAATTTTTTTTTTCGTATTTTTCATAGCATTTATTTTTCTACTGGTTTGAAGTGTTTCTAAATAGGAATAATATACGTAGTTTCAATTAGTACACACAGTCCGCATTGACCCTGTATACAGGGTACAAACAGCCTGTAAATGGTAAATACTGGCACTGGCAAGTCCCTCGGCAACAACGCTTGTGTTTTACAATATTTATAAGGTTTGCGTTTATTCCGTTTTAAAACCTTATGCACAGTTTTAGGGAAAATATTAAACTGTCGCGCGGGTCTACTAAGGCTAGATGTCGGATTGTCAGAGAAATACTGTAAAATTCTTTCCTCCAACGAGGCGCGTATTTGTCGTGATGGGACTCCCTCGTGTTGCGGCACAATGCATTTATTGTCTCTTAACCTTTGAACTGCCAGCACTATAATGCAAGGGTTACTGGGGCACATGCGTCTCTCACCATACCTTTCTCGGTATGTTCGTAAAGCTAAGGCCGCGTTTCCGTGGCATTCCCCGTACATTAAAACCATGTCCGTGTATTCTGAAGCGGTGTACGTAATGCGAGGCATTGTCTTAAACTCTAGTTAAGTGTTTTAGCACAATTAAAAACTAAAATCCGTGTCCTGTGACTATAAAACAAATATGTACTATCACTAATCTACTATTATCCTATCACAATAACAACAAATACTTAACACAAATACTTTGGCGCGAGATTACGACAAAAAAGTGGCGCGTGCGCTTCCGAATTGCGTAACGTGCATCCCGATAGATAAGCATCGACACACTAATTAACAGGTTTTTGTTTTATTGGTATCTCGCTTTCGTTCGCAAGGATGCAATAGCAATATTTGACCTATTTCTATTTCTTTTACACCTAGAAGTGAAGCGCATGCTATGTACCTATTTTGCTTTCTTGTTATGTTACGAATTTATAATTCTGCTACATAGCCGTGACCTTGTATAGTTTAATTTTGTCAAAGCGGCAACGGTGTATCTTTTTCCATTCATATTTCAAGTAGTTAGGTGCATTCGTTGTTATAAAATATACATCATGTTTTCTGAGCGCGTCGCTGAGTTAAAACTTTAGAACTGTCTAGAGAGTAAACTAGTAATCCGATTTAAATAATATTTTGTATATGGCCTTGAAATCGTATTCCATTTAAACAGTTTCATGTCTGCATCTGTATGTTGTCCTGAATAAATGATTATTCTATTCTATTCTATTCATTGTAACGCAATTTCTAAGGGCTAACGAAATACTAATAAATCTAATAACCACGCCGACGCACTATGGGAAAATCGCGTATGTTTCATCTCAAAACTCCGTATCTCAGTTATTTCAAAACTAAATGATCTCTAACTTTGTACACATATAATTGAAAGTATAAGGTTTAATAGAAAAAATAATAATTTTGGAAATTATGTTTATTAATTTATTTAAAAAATAATACTTAAAAAATGCATGTAGCATTTATAAGAAAATATACTTTTATAAGAAAAAATTTTAATTAATTTACTTACATAAAATAGAATTAAATATCATTGTACCAACAGTATCTAACGAGAAAAAAATAATGTACAAAATTCAACAAGCTCGTACAGATTTTCGTTGACAGCAAGAAGGGACTTCGCTTCATCGAAAAGTTCTTTCGATATTGTTTCTGAGGTATTTCTCAAACTTGATATATATGGATTAGAAGTGTTCAGTAAGGTATGGAACACGTCTGTATTGGTAGCCGCTCTTGAACACTAGAAGATGCACATAGGAAATGTCAAAAATAGGCGTTCTTCAAAGTCTGCAGTTTGTGAACATTGCCTTGGATAAACCTAACCATTTTATTCGATTTGATAAACCACAGATCCTCGCTAGAGAACACAGATTCATTCCTAGAATGATACGCGAGGCTATTAAAATTCAAAAACATCCGAACTTCAATAGAGAAGATGGTTGGAGACTTTTGAACATTTATTAAAAATTTAAAATCCCAAGTCCAACAGCCTGCAAGACCAAAAGATACAGTTAGTGCCTTCTGCGTGCAACCGGAACGTTATTCAAGATACCATCTAAGAAACCGTTGGCGGTAATTGTAAAATATATTTTCTAAAATCTCAAATAGACAAATGTCACCTTAGTCTACCCGTGACCACGATCGCTGCAAAGTGCTCGAAACGTCGGGATTATAAAAATAATTAATATACGCGATTTAAATCCGTTTAAAATAGTTTTATTTCAATGGGTGACACATCTTCTTCGCTTCGGCTAAAGTTGGATACGAAGGAAACACTGAGCAGTTTTTGTCCGCCAAACATATTCGAAGTTTCCCATACTGTTCTTTGTTAAGGTCTAAGTCAATAAAAAAATATCCGTATTGCTTCTTCCTTTGTAAAAGGTGTAACGTCTTCAGGGTTCTCAGTTATGAATTTAAGAAACTTTTTCTTATCATTTTTTGACGCAGTTTGTATAATATTAACAATTGTGGCCTCCTCCGTCTCACCCATAGACCGCAACTCATTAGCATATGCATTGAGCACACAGTCCAAACCGTACTCTTGTATTAATTCCATGTCTTTTCGTTTCTTTGTTTTTTCTGAAGATGCTTCGTAGGGTTTCGATGGTCTGCCACCTGCACTACTTCCAGGCGTATTAGGGTCATTAACTGTGACTCGAAACTCTAGTGGAACACGAAATTCACCATTTAACCAGTCGACGTTCTTACTTTCAAAGCGTTTTTTTTCCGGGATGCATTTCTCCAGCGTTCGTTACATTTAAATACCAAGTTTCTTTGAATGTAGGAGACCACAGTAGCCATATCCTCTGGTGACAAATTGAAATTTTCTTGCAAGTAGTCTTCTATATTATTCCCATTTATTAACAAATTGCACAACTCTCGTTTACTACAAACAAATTCACCCATTATTTTCAAATCAAATAACTTCTGTGAATATTTGAAAAAAGGTATTAACTACTTTTTTAAGGCAACTGAATTTCTGACGATCAATTGTGGATGTTTCAGGGTTCGCCTTTCTTTTATAGGCCAATGAAATAGTGCTATGTGCAAAAGATGAGAAACTAATATTTGGACTCTAATAGATAAAGTGACCATATTTTATCAAATAAGGCGGTCAAAACTATATCAAAACCACAAATAACTATTAATAATAATCATTATTGTAATGACCATTTTATCAATTTGACCTTAATAGGTAACAGATTACGTGAGATGTGAGTAAAAAGATACTGGAAAAAGAAAAAAAATAGAGAAAAAAATAAAAATTTTATCTCGCGATATGTTTTAGCACCGTGTCAGAAAAGGCGCAAGTATGCGCAACTTTTTTTTTATCCTTGTGTCAACTAATATATAAAGATCGTAATACAACAAATATCTCGACAGCGGTAAACAGCGGCAAACGGATAAATCTCGTTTAAAAAAAAGTAACCCGAAAATTATACCATCTTAAATTATATTATTTATTTTTAATTAATTTGTTTATTATACATAATATTAATTGAGAAACGTTATAAGGAGATTATAAGCATTTCAAAAATATATAATACTTATATATTTATGTCAAAAACTTTCGAGTAATGTGGCGTTGAATTTTAGTAATGAATTGTGCCAAAATGACATCATTGAACATGAGTTAGCTTTGATGTCTTTTTATATACATTATGGTTAGCAAAAAATAATTAAAAAACATAGAAAAGAAAGCTTATTTATAAGATTATATTAATTAATTAGTTTTACTCCATAACAACGACTTTCATGTAAAACGGTTTTGGGACGGCCTTGTATAGGGCTTTCCCATAGTCTGCGCGTTTACCGCTAAGAAAACCCCCTTTAACATAGCGCCGAGTTTTCAGAACACGACTCTAAACATCAGTAAGAGTATTGGGATCCTTGGCGTCGACATAACCAATGAGGTCCAATTTCGGGGTCACTTGGAGAGCAAAGCCAAACTGGCTGCAAAAAAACTTGGGGTTCTTAACAGGGCGAGGCGGTACTTCACATCAGGACATCGACTTCTGCTTTACAAAGCTCAGGTCCGTCCTCATGTGGAGTACTGTTCCCTCCTTTGGGCAGGTGCCCCCCCAATACCAGCTCCAACCACTTGACTCCTTCCAAAGCCGGGCAGTTCGCATTGTCAACGATCCCAATCTCACAGACGGTTTAGAACCTTTAAATGTACGGAGAGACGTTGGCTCTCTGAGTGTTTTCTACCGTCTGTACAACGGGGAGTGTTCTGACGAACTCTTTGACATGCTGCCACCGTCTCGCTTTTACCATCGCACCCTTCGCCTCAGGACTCGATATCATCCACACCACCTGGATGCATGGTCATCTTCCACAGTGCGGGCTTCACGGTCCTTTTTTTCCGCGTACTTGCAAGCTGTGGAATGATCTTCCTCCTGAGGTTTTCCCTGGGCGCTATAATTTGGGGGTTTTCAAGCGTCGAGTGTATAGACACCTTTTCACTAAAGGCCGGCAACGCACCCGCATCTTCCCTGGTGTTGCAGATGTCCATGGGCGATAGTGACCACTTAACATCAGGTGGTACTGTCTGCTCGTTTGTATATATATATATATATATATATATATATATATATATATATATATATATATATATTATATATATAAGGAGTTCGACTCTATACTGCGGTCCTTCAAATGGAAGGTTCGGTAAGTGTAACTCATCACATTCCGCATTAAAAAAAAATTCCCAAAAATAGTTTTTAAACATTTAAAATATTTAAATATTCGAGTTCCACTGTTCGTGCGCACGCATTACACTATCTAAGGCGCGCGCCGCACAACTTCGGTTTACACTTACCTCGTAATGAGTAAAAGTGGTCGAGTCCATAGCACCTACCAATACGCAATCCGTAAGTTGCATATAAGGTTTGATACTCATGTTTCGAGTCATCCATTTAGTGTATCGTAATACTTTAATTTTCTTTTACACAACAACCGCACTTAACTCACTGTATCACTTAACAAAACCTTTAAAAACATAAACACTTTCTGGTGGACACACGAGTGTAAACGCGCGCGAAAGATAATTTAACAAAATAGCTAGGCGGGTCACTGATCTCAGTCGCCTGTGGTTAGGTTATTGACCTACGGTACCTACCTAATACATCTAATTACCTCAGGTATGATTCGAATTTACCGTCACACTTGATCAGGCTTCGGACTGGCAAAGTAATTGTAACAACATCTCGTAAATAAACTTAATTGAATTTATCCCAACAGTTACGTAAGCGAAGGATTTCAAAAATTAACATTAAAATCAAAATGTGTCAAAACAATTTGGCGTGTTTAAAAATTAGAATCATCTCTGTTTACCAAAGTCATTTAATATTTCAGTAAAAAACTGACGAGCGTATAAATAAGAATTATTAAAAACTGTGTTGCGACATTTCGCTAACATAACATTTTTTTAATACCTTAAACAAGCCTACTTAAAAACAAAAAAAGAAAATTAATCATTCTTCTAATAATTATTAAACAAGTACATAAATATCACACGCGATCACAATCACTAGACACTCAAAACTAAATAAAAACAGATCATCTGTCTATGGCATTACGAAGTATTCGAGTCTCAACGTACCATTTTAGATAGAAAACAAACACTTTCGAGTGAACACACAAACCACGAGTCAAATTGTGTGCGAAAGATAAGCGAACAAAATCACTAGGTAAGTCACTGACAAAAGTCAGCTGTATGGACCTACCAAACTACGTACAACTACGACATTACTTAACTTTACCTACCTTCACCTGGCTTGAGATTGGCAAATTAATTGTGACATCATGTTAATTAACTTAATGAAATTCATAAAAACATATAACAAAACTGAATAACGTCAAGGCAGGTATTAGAAATTGATCTTAGCATTTAAATAAATAAACTATCACAACAATTAGGTGTGTTTAAAAATTTGACTCATCTCTATTTATAATAATTACACTAGTCAACAAAAAAACAACTTTTACATGTAACATGAGAACTTTTGTCTAATTTTGTTTAGGAGAATGATAAGGATACTTGAAATAAAATTAAAATGCTTCAAATACGAACAGTTTTTTTGTAATACAATTTTATAACACTTTAGAAATTTTGAATTTTTATAAACAAAAAGAAGTTTTTTCAATTTATTGCTACATTAATATGAATTTACATTTATGATTTTCGTCTGTATTTTGCTTCAGGAATGTCGCGTTTAATATCCAACAGTAATCCGCTAACATACGTGGGCTCCACTTGCCCTGATATCGTTTTTCTATGGTGGAAATGTCTTGATGGAATCTTTCACCGTGTTCATCGCTATCGGCACACACATTTTCAGAAAAAAAAGTCTAGATGTGAATGTAGATGTATTTTCAGTGTCATATTACAGCCCAAAGCCTTATTTATACGTAGATAAAAGCTCCGCGATAATACATTTATAGTCACTTGTTAGACGATTTCCTAGAAAATTGGCAGTTACTTCATAAAAGATTCCCAAGCTGATTTTTCTAAATTACTAAGCTTTTTTAATATATCATCTTTCATCAATTGCCTTATTTGAGGGCCAACAAATATGCCCTCTTTAATTTTTGCTTCACTCAGCTTAGGTAATTTTTCTTTTAAATATAAAAAGCCGTCACCACTCTTATCCATAGCTTTTATGAAGTTCTTCATAAGCCCAAGCTCTTACCCCAAAATACTTTCTCAGGCTGGAATGGAGGGTTTTAAATATTTTTTTGTCCTGGTGTAAGAGATTGCCTATTGGGCCAGTCTTGCTTAACATAATGATTTTTTCGGTCTCTGCTATCCCACTCACAAATAAAACAACAGTATTTTGTATAACCAAATTGTAATCCTAAAATAAGGGCAATCACCTTCAAATCTCTACAAATTTTTCAGTTGTGTTCGTTATATTGATTTTTTTCCAAGATAAATAAAATAGTTTCATAAGACTCTTTCTTTATTTTCTTTTTTGTCCAATGGCAAAACCAAAATACTGTTTATATAACTTAGTTACTAATGGTGTCAAATTCCTTCGCTGAATTTTGAAAGTAATGTCACCATAAATGTAACAAAACTTATCAGGAACATTTTTACACTTTCTTAACATTAGTTAAGAATCACTTAACCCAAAAAAAACAGAATAATATACTACATTCTCCAAAGAAACAAATTCTCTGATTGCGAAATTAAAACAAAAGCGGTTAAATTTTTATTTTGTGCGTAGTGGCTGTAACACGAAAACTAGATCTGATGGAATGAAAATAAATATGGTTATAAAATGAGGGTAGGTAGGTAATTTAAAATTAGCCAGCAAATTTCTTGTTACAAAATTTTGTTGACCAGTGTTATTATACTAGCCTCCGCCTGCTACACTCGCGTGATGTGTTGATAGAAGTAGATAGAATAGGTAGTCTATGTGTTATTTTGATGTAGAAGCTTTATTATTGTAAAGATTCATTAAAATCCATTTAGTACTTTTTGCGTGATAGAATAACAAACATCGATACATACATACACATTTCACGTTTATAATATTAGTAAGAAAATATTTCAAGTAACAACATAATCCTTTACCTAATTAAGTATTAAAATACTATTTTTTAATAAATATTAGATTTAAAAAATGTTCTACTATTGTATTTATAGTCTATCACAACTAATTTTTCATAAGCTATCTTAAATAACAATCATAATTTTTATACCTTAAACAAGCCTATTCAAATAATAAAAAAAGTAATGAAATACTTTTCTAATAAAATTAAATGGTGTCACACGTGATCGGTTGATCACTATACATCTGAAACGTACACAAAATATTTAAAAAAAATAGCTCACCAAGTATCCTTAGGTGAATAGATATTTTTATAACACTGAACTATTTTTCACAGTATCTATTAAACATATTTATTACGATATCTTTCACAGTAATCATTGTTTAAACATTTTTGTACTTCTAATAACTCAATTATTGTCATTAATTCACTGTTTTTACACATTCGAAACTAAAAATTTAACACGCGTTATTTCTAACGTCTGGAGATACCGGAAGTTTTTTGCAACTAAAGTTAAAAAAACAAGGAGAAATGCAAGTGGGAGTGAGACGAACATACTCAACGAAGACCCGAAGGACAAGGCCGCGCTAGCGGCGAAACTGATAACTTAAAACGAATTATCATTATTTAAAAATATTTAATACATAATTATAAAATACAGAAGTATTACGTAAAAATAAATAAAATATTACTCAACAGTAGTACGGCGGAGTGTTAAACATGTAATTCGTTTTTTCAAAAGTATTATTTAAAAATACCTTAGTACATTAATATTATTGAACTTCGCTAGTTTACACAATATTATGAATTCTCATTTTTCGCATGACCTCTGCAACTTACGTATTATTTTAGTTATTGAATTCTAAATTGTTTGTTTTTGTTACTAAACCCTTATCAGCAACCACATATTAGCTTTCTTTATAAAAAAATGATGAAACCGTACTTCAGCGAAAACTGAATGAAATGGGTTAGATTTGTTAAAAAAAAAATATTACCTACTTCATTTACTAGTTACTGAACGTGGAAAGAGGTAGGTACTATAAAGTCTCGAATTGAATTAATTTACAATTTCAAAATAATTCGATTTAAAGTAAGTTCAAATCTACCAAGGAGAAATTTTGTTCTCTGTATCTTACATTCTCTTATTCTCTTTAAAGGTCATGTCACGGAAAGTGTCCTTTAATGTCGCTTAATGTGAGGTCGAAGCATCAAGTTTCAAGGTCACTACTATTAGCCGTGATTTTCGCAATTAAAAAAATGAGTCGATATTTGACTTATTATTATCTACTAATAATGTTATAACATATTATTAACAATACAACTTCAAAGAAAGATAATAGGATTGAATACACTTAATTTACGTAACAATTTTTTATGAACTAAAATTATTTTGATTTTAATTATTATTATTTACAACTTTTTAATAATAACAAGAATCTATTATAAGACAAATAATTTTTCTACTTAAGCACTTACGTATTTTATCCTTTTTATAAAATTTTAAGAGTTCATTCATCAGAATGTTTTATTGTGTTTTAGTAAATTAAAGTTATTCTCTAAGTAAAATTGAATTTGAAATTTTATTTGATTAATACACGACAATAATAAATATTAGTGTTGATGTTGTTGTATGTACCTAATATGAGTATTATGAAAACAACGTTATAAACGTCCGATGGCGCTATTTCACGGTTCAATAATACGGTTAAATAATAAAACGATAAAACATCATCGTTTTATTATTTATAAATAAATGTATTACTGTTAATATATTATAAAAGTACGAAAATAAAACAGTTTTGTAAGAAAATTAATCATATTTTATACGGAAGTGTGGAATGCAGATTAAAAAAAATCTGTTTTAGGTAGCTAGGAATATTATTCTAATTTGCTAAACAAAAATAATTTTATTTTTCTGTTTTGGCACGTATAAAAAAATAACAGAGATATGGGAAGTGGGGCGCGGGGTACGGGCGGTACGGCCATCGCCGCTGCGCAAGAGTCTTTCTCCTTCATCGTTAGGCCGGGTGCAGGGGGTGGGACAGAGAGGTCCCGGGATCGCACGTCGTGCGTCGGCGTGGTTATTAGAATTATTAGTATTTCGTTAGCCCTAAGAAATTGCGTTACAATGAATTGCTCGCGCAACTACAAGTTGATATTGCTTTGTTTTTTTTTTTTCATTTGTTAAGTGTGTAGGTTAGGTTATACACTTGTTTAATATTATACGCGTTGTCATCATACTGTCTAATTTCTATTAATTCAATTTTATAAACTCAAATAATCATAATAGTTTTTTAAAAAGAGATATTACTGTAAATAGGGATTATTTAAATTTTTAAACATGCCGAATTGTTGTGACAAAGTCGTTGATTTCTAATATTTTAATTGACTTTAAATTCGTGAAAATAGTGAAAATATGTTATTATAAATTACGATTTTTATAAACACGTATAGGCTATGACAAATATCGTGCAAAATATTAATATAGTGGGTATAAACAATGACATCAAAATTATGCTTTGATAAAAATTGTGAATAAAATATTCAATCGGTGTTACCTAATTTGATTTATTTTGTTTATTTGTTTCGAAGGATACTTCGTGATGCCATAGACAGATGATCTGTTTTTATTTTGTTTTGAGTGTCTAGTGATTGTGATCGCGTGTGATATTTATGTACTTGTTTAATCATTATTAGAAGAATGATTAATTTTCTTTTTTTGTTTTTAAGTAGTCTTGTTTAAGATATTTAAAAAATGTTATGTTAGCGAAATGTCGCAACACAGTTTTTAATAATTCTTATTTATACGCTCGTTAGTTTGTTACTGAAATATTAAATGACTTTGGTAAACAGAGATGATTCTAATTTTTTAACACGCCAAATTGTTTTGACACATTTTGATTTTAATGTTACGTGATTAATTTTTTGAAATCCTTCGCTTACGTAACTCTTGGGATAAATTCAATTAAGTTTATTTACGAGATGTTGTTATTTATTATTTTTTTTTTTAACTCTTTATTGTACATACACACCACAAATAATAACATATGTAATTGTAAAATAGACGCAAACAATGAAAGTACAATTGGCGGTCTTATCGCTTTAAAGCGATCTCTTCCAGACAACCGAGGTGATATGGGGAACAAAAGTTATAATACATATGTAGGTCGGTGGTGTAGATACTAAGGAAATAAATAATTAATACATCCCAACTATTATATACTAAATATATATACAGGGTCATTTCTAAAACGTCAAAAACCTCGCAGGACGCTGTTACTAATATAATAAACAACAACTTTTGTTCTATGACTTTAGACAAAACATAATAAATTTTCCAAAAATAGACTTTAAAATTTTTATGGCACTCTCTAACATATTTTACATCTGTATTTTCTATTATAAGCAACGTTCACCAATAGCATGCCAGCTTTCGCGAACGATGGCACGCTATTGGCCAGCGGTGACCGCCTGCCGGGGAGTCAATGTACGCCGCACGCGCCTTTTTCTCTACGTCGAGTTTATCATTGTACGTTAATCGAACTGTACCTGCGCTACAAGCAAATGTGGGATGCTTTCGAAAAATCGTGTACTCAGTGCAGTACTCAGCAGCATAAATTAAAAAAAAAATAGGTATTAATTACTTAAAAAAAGTTTAAATTGCTAAACAAACCTAACCGTTCTCCGAATTGGACGGTGCCGAGTACTGCCGTTCGTTTACGAAAATTATAAAAGACTTAAAAAAATAAACCAACTGACTCCAAAAGCTAATAATAGATTTAAAATAAAAAAAAACGCAATCTACTTATTGTGACCATTTCAACGAGCCCCCAAACGATATTTCTGCTGTAAATTCGTAAGAAGTTGTGTATCCTGTTGATTCCAATTGATGTTGCAGCATCAGGATAAGGTTACACAAATATGTTATTTTTATATCATTGATTGTATAGTAGATTTCGAGTCGATGATACAAGTAGAAGTTACTCAGATCGTTTCAACAATTGAAAGAGTTAACAACCTTGAAACGTTTGATCATTTTTTCATGAATTATAGCTAAAAACCACCTCGATTACATCAGGTTTTAAACAAAAAAAAAAACGCATTAAAATTGGTCTCCTCATTAGGGAGCTATGACGACATAGACAGACACACAGATAGACACGTCAAACTTATAACGTCCCTCTTTTATTTCGTTCACTGTAATGTCATAGTTGATCAAGTTATATTGATATAAAAACCAAAGTACTGAACCGATATTGATGAAAATGCTATGAAACTTATCTGAAATGTTATTCAAGGTAAAAAAGTAAGGAAATCGCTCAGGATGTTTAATTGGGGAACAAACATAAAAAAAAATCCTCGGTGGACTGAATATCTTCCCCTTTTTTTAAGTCGGGTAAAAGAGATGCGCAACGTCGAAAAATCAATCGATTAATTGATTTTCAGACGATTCTATT
This sequence comes from Hypolimnas misippus, assembly GCA_037950945.1. Classification (NCBI taxonomy): domain Eukaryota; kingdom Metazoa; phylum Arthropoda; class Insecta; order Lepidoptera; family Nymphalidae; genus Hypolimnas; species Hypolimnas misippus. The sequence goes on from JBBEEQ010000007.1 coordinate 1,595,852, forward strand.
AGACAATTTATTATTCAAATCGAGTACAAAAAGTATAATACCATTTTCTGTTCAATTTAAAAATTACATATGAAATTAAATTTATTCCAATAATGTCTTATAAATAAAGAACGAATATTAAGTATTCAATGCAATAGCGGTTTAAAATATCTTAAAGCCAAAAATAATGATTAAAATATTAATATCATTAAATACATTTTAAATTTCAAATAAAAAAATTATACTTTTTTATTATTATCACCGCCCTGTCATTTAGACAGCATTGTTTTAATACTGTATAAATACAAGAAATAATAAATTAATATTAAACATTATTGTTAAATAATTATTAATAATATTCATCTAATGTAACATTACGCATTTCACTTTTAAGGTGATAGTTTATTAAAAACAATAAAAAACAATATATAGCAAAAAATATTCAAAAGTAATTCATAGTTTTATTTCAATCGATCACAATATTTAACCGTGTAAAATGTAAATGATTGCTTGTGTACGGCAAGTACATTATTACCTGACAAACATCGCGTTCTGTGTTTACCTCTTCCTACAAACAGTTAATTTATTATAGACCATGTTAAGAATGCAGTTTAAATGACAATCGTTAATTTGTCTTGTTATTATTTATACTGACTAGGGATTATTAATATTCCCCCAATAAACACATGACAGATACATTGAATCCACAATCCCTTCATACTTATCCAGGCTTAGGACTGGCTACATTAAAAAATGAAATAAGAATAAACTGTATGTAAGCATCTAAATCAAACATTATTTACTTACTTTTTAAATACATACACATCACACCTATTTCTCTTTTCAATTTTTAATGCAGGCGTATTTTAAAAAAGGCATCAGCGTATTTTAACACCCTTTTCTTAAATGATAGTTTTAAAAAACAAAAAACCCTCTTCTCGCACTTTAAAATGATAAAATAATAAAATTATTAATTAATTTTGTGAGCCATCCTCGTTACCTCGGGGTTTCATAGTGTTTAATAAGAGTCCGTAATTCAAGTTAACAAGGTTATTACGGTACGCAAACATAACAATACTTAAGGGAACCCGGGGCACCGGCGCGTTTCCTCGTATGCGTGCGCGCTGCTCGCGACCGACTAACTCATCGCGTCGCCGCACCCAGTTACTGTCCGCACCTCCCGTCCCCTCTAGGGTTTGTTCGGGGAATAACTGAACGTACCATGTTATAATGTACTATTTCATAAAAACTTAAAAAAAATACAAACCAACTTCGAAACCGAAACAAGTATAATAATAAAAATAATAATAAGTAATAAGTATAATAAAAAGTAAAAAAATAATTATTACAAAACATTACATAGTATTGCTTTTCTCGATGCAGGGCTGTTAATGATTGAGGAGTTCTCCTAGTATCGCATCATCAGGCTCACTTCACCATATGCATTGTGACGACTATAAATTGCTTAGCAATCATATTGAAGTAATCGAATCGCAACCAGTGAAATGCTCGTTATTTGGGTAGTCCGGTTTTTTTCCGTGTCTTCAATGACGTCGGTGGAAGAAAAGTGTTTATTAAGAAGTTCTATGTCAATATTATGATGAAGAGAATTATGAGATGTTTTGCCAATTCCCAAAGATTCAAGAAACTTCCATACTTTAGATGGATCGCCGTTTTCGACTGATTTATGAATGTGGCGTCGTTGTGTGTCTCTACACGATGTGTTGTAGCGATTACGAATTTTATTATAACTCTCGCGATTTTTGTCGGAATTGTCTGCTTTCAACTTACTTTTAGCTAAGGCTTTTTTTGAAATGAGACCTTTTAATTCATCAGATAACCAAGGCACAGGTAGATGTTTAGTTTTAATAGGCCTTATTGGAGCATGTGTATCGTACAAATCTGTGAGACAACAATTGAACATGTCCACTTTCAAGTCAACTGAGCTAGCATCAATTACAGCTGACCAATTGATATTGCGAGCATCCTCAGAGAGACGTTCTTTATCCATTCCCCCAAAACTACGCCGCAGAAGTATTCTCGATTTTGCTTTAGGAGGACGAACTTTATATGAGACATAAATCAAATCATGATTCGAAAAAGCATCAGCCTCTAATTGACCGTGTTTAAGGACATAATCTGGAGATGATACTATAATAAGATCGAGAAGAGAAGGGACACAATTGGGGGGGCTATGGGTGGATGAGAGAGGCAATATATGAAGATTACACGCTTCAGTCACAGAGAACATCTTTCTGCTACGGTTGTCTCCCTTAAGAAGACAAGTATTAAAGTCTCCCATAATTATGGTGTGACTATACGAGAGGGTCAAATTTTCTAATAAAGTTTCGAATAAGGAGAAATAATCGATAAGAAGAGATGGGCTATAGAATACCCCAAGAAGAATTTTGGTGTGAGAAAGAGTAACTTCTATAAGTAAATGTTCAGCCGCATTAGTTGGAGGAGACTGATTCGGCGAACTAACTACAGCGAAGGAAATGTAAGAACGAAGGTAGATCGCGACTCCACCCCCACCTTTACCAATGCGGTCATTGCGAATCAATGTAAACCCTGGTAAGGAATAGGACGTAGAGGGTAAACATGGCTTTAACCAGGATTCGGAAATAAGAATAGCGTGGATATTACGAGATTCAAAAGACGCAAGCATATCGGGATAATGAGCCGGAATACTTTGTGCATTAATGTGAATTACGTTGAAATTTTTCATCGAGTCTGAGAAGCGAGAATTAAGGACAACGTTTAAGGGAAGGGCAGATGTACTGTGGAAACTGTCCTCATCTAACAGATCTCGTTGTCTTAGATTTTCGCGATTATTATTCATTGAAATGAAACTATTTTAAACGGATTTAAATCGCGTATATTAATTATTTTTATCATCCCGACGTTTCGAGCACTTTGCAGCGTTCGTGGTCACGGGTAGACTAAGGTGACATTTGTCTATTTGAGATTTTAGAAAATATTATTTACAACTACCGCCAACGGTTTCTTAAATGATATCTTGAATAACGTTCCGGTTGCACGCAGAAGGCACTAACTGTATCTTTTGGTTTTGTTATTAAAACAGATAAATAAGTTTGAAAAACTTAGCGGAGTGAAATCGAATTCGAATAAATTTAACAATGGCAACACCGGGGAAATTAAAAACCAACCTGCGCGTACGTCACTTGTCAATCTGTCAAAACAAACTTTAGATAAATCAACCATTACGGTATTAAATAAAGGCTTAAATTTTGCACCGGCTCCATCCAAAATACCGTTTGAAGACATTATTTGCCACGTAGAGGAGTGTCTTTTTAAGAATAATGTCACGAAGGAAGACTCTGAAGCAATTCGACAGGACATTTCGAGTGTTTTACGTCGAAGCCGGCCACCGAAAAGAAACCTTACTCGTGATGAATCTATTGCACTGAAGAACTTACGCAATAATAAAGACATTACAGTCCTCCGGGCAGATAAGGGAAATGCGACCGTTGTGATGGATACGTGTGACTATAACCAGAAAATTACCGCGATCTTATCGGATGAAAAAACTTATAAAAAAGTAACAAAAGACCCTACTAATACTATTCTCAAAAAGACATCCGCGTTAATAACTAAACATCAAGAAAAGTTAAATCTGGATAAAAAATCACTCGTGCCTACATGTGCTAAGCCCCCAAAATTGTATGGGTTACCTAAAATACACAAAACTGGTGCTCCGTTGCGTCCTATTGTAAGCCAAATCGATACACCAACATATCGATTGGCTCAACATATAGCAAGGATATTATCACCACTCCGAGGACACACGGAAGCTTATGTGAAGGATTCTTACCAGTTTGTTGGTGAAATCAAAGATCTCAAATTAGCCAACAATGAGACAATGGTTAGTTTTGATGTCCAGTCATTGTTTACCAACCTACCCATACAAGACTGCATCGAAATTGTCAAGAGGAAGCTACAAACAAAAAACATGCCTATTGAGTATGCAGAGCTGTTACATCACTGCCTGACATCTGGATATTTATTGTGGAATGATGAATTCTATGTGCAAGTCGACGGAGTTGCAATGGGTTCTCCAGTATCCCCCGTGGTCGCCGATTTATTCATGGAAGACCTGGAGGAGAGGGCTCTTCACTCCGGACCAATCACACCTCGGTTTTACAAGCGGTACGTAGATGACACTTTCACAATATTACCTAGTGATATGACGTCTGCATTTTTACAACATCTTAATTCTATTAATAATAACATTCAATTTACTATGGAATTAGAGGCAAATAATGTTTTAGCTTTTCTTGACATTCTTATTATCAAGAATCCTGACAACACATTAAGTCACACAGTTTATAGGAAACCCACACACACTAATAAATACCTCAATGGTGACTCACACCACCACCCTAGCCAGTTAGCTACCGTTGGCAAATCTTTGTTTCAGAGAGCCCACCATCTCTGCGATGCTGAACACCTAGAGGACGAGCTACACCACGTCAAGCTTGCACTCCACCAGAACAAGCTGCCCGTGCCTCGCCAGCATCGTAGAAGCCGTATCAAGCCACCCACAGTTGAGCGACAACCTGCATTTCTACCATATGTGAAGGGAGTTACAGACAGAATTGGCAACATCTTGAAGCGAGCTTCGATTAAAACTATCTACAAGCCTCATAAGAAAGTGAGCCAGTTCTTGAGACCTATCAAGAGTAATATTCCTTTACAGACTGCGGGAGTATACAAACTCGAATGTGAGTGTGGTTTATCTTACATAGGCCAAACAAAAAGAAGCATCGGTACTAGGGTCAAGGAACACATAGGAGATGTCAAGAATAGGCGTTCTTCAAAGTCTGCAGTTTGTGAACATGCCTTGGATAAACCTAACCATTTTATCCGATTTGATAAACCACAGATCCTCGCTAGAGAACACAGATTCATTCCTAGAATGATACGCGAGGCTATTGAAATTCAAAAACATCCGAACTTCAATAGAGAAGATGGTTGGAGACTTTCAAACACCTGGGATCCACTTATTAAAAATTTAAAATCCCAAGTCCAACAGACTGCCAGACCAAAAGATACAGTTAGTGCCTTCTGCGTGCAACCGGAACGTTATTCAAGATATCATTTAAGAAACCGTTGGCGGTAGTTGTAAATAATATTTTCTAAAATCTCAAATAGACAAATGTCACCTTAGTCTACCCGTGACCACGAACGCTGCAAAGTGCTCGAAACGTCGGGATGATAAAAATAATTAATATACGCGATTTAAATCCGTTTAAAATAGTTTCATTTCAATCTAACAGATCATCATTAGATGAACAGGATAGAAAATGGCTGCTTGAAATACTATTATTTAATAACGACATTTAAATTATTTAATAAATTGATATAATATAATATAATATAATATAATATAATATAATATAATATAATATACTAAAATATAGTATAATATAATATAGTATTTAAAATAATCTAGAGCGGCCTCCTTGCCCACCAGCGGTCCGAGAGAAAAACATTAAAAGGATAAAACCAAAAACATTATATAATACTAGCTGTGCCCGCGACTTCGTTCGTGTGGATTACAGAATGCTTGGCGTGTCTCCTGCAAAGCAAGGTTATAATAGTCTGCGGTGCTGCTCAAGAAAGGCGCTTCTTACTTTGGATTTGGGAACTTTCTGGTTGACTCTAATTCAGATACGGTATTCCTCCACGGTTTTCACTATAAATGTTGAAGTAATGTGCTTTGTGCTAGTCTTTAAAATTTCGACTGTATAATAGTATAATATACTGTATATTCCCGCGGAGGTTCTCCTTGTATTATATATCGGGTGACTTTTTTAACTGGGCTTGATAGGCCATATCCGGAACTTTAAGGAATCGCGAAAAATACCCAAAGGAGTCTCGTGTCCGATTTTGAAAAATCTAAAACTGCATCATAAGTTTTTTTGATTTCATGATTCTCCTGACCAGGGATTGAACCCACTAATTAAAAATATAAATACATTCTGTATTATTGCACCACCTATCTAATAGTGTCACTTGTAAGAATCAACTTTTGGAAAGTAATAGTAAGAGACAAATTAAAGGAAAAGATTTATTTTTTAACACAATAACATTAAATCTATACATGAATTAGAAGTTAAGTAATCGATTCTATATATATATATATATATATATCAAATATACTTAATCAAATATGTGGGTTAAATCGCCATGATTTAATCCTGGTATCCCGGTAAGTTTAGAAAAAAAGTCTGCATTACTTCGAACGATTTGTTTATTTGCATCAAAATGCTAGTCACCTACTAAAGTAAGGAAGAGTGTAAAGAATGCAATCAAAAATATATAAAATGAATAACTCACAGTAACTTCTTTTATGTTTTTCTATGTGAGCTAAACAACGTTGATAGAATGTGACGTTTGTTTTGGTCCCCGTCACCTACTCCGTTACCTAAGTAGGTTTAGATAATTCCTAAAAAGATGGATCAATTTATTGAAAATCTACATTTCACTGGACTCAGCTATTGTACTCACCCGCTATTAGCGTTACAACATCCCGTTATAATTTTAAAATGTCACTTTTAGGTATGATCGTTTTTTTGAAGAACTACAAAAGATTTAATTAATGTATGAATTTGATAGAATTTGCCCTTTCTTTTTGTTGCAGTTAACTATATACTAATACCTCTCTGAAGTTGATTCTTATAATATGTGACAGTATCAGATGACGCAATCATACAGAATGTTAATTTTTTCCAAAATCAACGTGTTCGTTTCTGGCTAGGAGAACTTATTTTTTCAAAAAACTAATGATATAGTTTTAGTTTTTTTCGCCTTTAATTATTTTTCGCTATTGCTTATAGTTTCGGATTTGGTCTATCATATCCAGTAAAAAAATTACCCAGTAAATATATTATTTTCTAAATTATTATATTTATATAATATACATATATCTTCCCTATTTGAATTAGATGTTGTTTACTATTTCATTGGTTTCAATTTTGTTCCTTATTACTTTAGCTTTCTTTTCAGTTCAAAATCAGTTTCAAAGTTTCGTCAAAATAGGTCCAGCTGTTTTAGATATTAGCCGTAACAAACTGAGTGACAGAGAGACGGACAAAAATTTTAAAGTTATTAATTTTGTTGTCAGTACCATGTATACTTTCATATGCATTTATTTAAAATTACAAACGGACACATCAATTATATTTGGAGGCTGATAAGCAATACTGTGTCAAGCCACACGGACTTCGTTTTGGCGTCTAAAGATGTCAAACCTATTCTTAATAAATTAGTTTGAAGACGTATATATTCATCTTTTTTTCTATTTTGATAAAATGTATATCGAATCAAAAGCAGATAGTAATAATAAGTTTTTAAATATTTGAGATTATTTTATAAATTGCAAAATATGGAACGCACCTGAGATACGAAACATTGAGTTAAGAAACTTTTTTCCATACTTATTTAGTTTAGATGACTTGAAATTTGTTTGGATAATGTTAAATAGGTGACGTAGTATCAAAAAACATCGATATCTTAAATTTGACTTTTTGTGGGTTGACACATTATTGCTTATCAGCATCCATTTATATGTATTGATGTATAACCTTTCCTTTTTAAATCAGAAATTGTTCACTATTTTATCAGTTATAAAACAGGTGAGAAAGCTTTTGTTCGATTATTGTTGCTATTATTTTATTATTGTTTGTTTACTGTAATTATGGCTTATTTACATTTCATGTTTAGAGAAGTAAGACTTATAGTTAATTTATACTTGTGTTAAAAACCTGAATGAGATATGATGATTATATATATTTATCAATTATTTAATTCTATTTTATTTTTGTCTCCTTCTCCCACATGCATGTGCAGACAGCGACTCGTTAGATTTTTTTATACGTATCGATTAAAAATATCTAAAATAGAATTCAGCCTAAGTCACTCCTTATAACGTTTGCTAACTGCAAGTAAAAGTGCCATCAAAATTGGTTCAGCCGTTTTAAAGATTAGTCGGAACAAACAGATAGACAGACAGACTGACAGACAAAAAATTAAAAATGTATTTTTTGATATAAGTACTGTATATACTTTCATGCATTTAGTGAAAAGTACAAAATAATGTTCGACGTGAACCCTTAAATTGACATAACTTTTTTATTTATGAACCGATTGACATGAAACAAACCCTAAATGTTAAGTGAAGCTTACCACAATATATTAGTGAAAACCGCATCTAAATCGAATAAGCCGTTTCTGAGATTAGCGTGCACAAACGCACAGATAAACAGACAAACAGACAAACAGATGAGAATTCTAAAAATGTTTGTTTTGGGTTCTATTGCGTTGGTAAAGGCCCCCAGTAAGATTTTTTTTCATATATCTTCCATGTACAGACAGCGACCCGCTAGAATTTTATTATTAGTATAGATATAGATTACTGATATTATTCACTAGCTTTTGCCTGCGACTTCGTCCGCGTTTTCGTCGTTTTTCGAAAAAAAGTAGCGTATGTCCTTCCTCAGGGTTCAGTGATTTTGATGTGACAGACAGATTAACTATCGTAATTTAATAGGGAAATATAATATGTCAATCCACAATACTTGATTTCTATGATTTTTTTTTATTTTATAGGTAATAATGTTAACTTTTTATAAATTAGTGATGAGTGAGAGTATTATAAACGTAAGAGTAAACAAATATAATCAGAATTCTCCGAACTGCTAACCTATCAGGAGTTACACGTGTTATTGTGAGTCAACCATAAAAGATAGACATATGCTGTTGTGGGATATTTTTTAGGAAATTTTATGTAGAATATTTCCGTCATACATGATTTCTATGTAACTTTAACCGTTAAGGCTGCATAGGCGACGGAAGCTTAAAAATTGGAGTAAAGTCTCCCGTTTTCCCTTTATTACTCTGCTCCTATTGATTGTAACGTGATGAAAAGTATACTATAACCTGCCCAGGAGCATGAAGAATAATTGTACTAAGTTTCGTTAAAATCCGTCCAGTAGTTTTTGTTTCTATAAGGAACATACATACAGACAGACAGACAAAAATTTTACTGATTGCCTTTTTGGCATCAGTATCGATCACTAATCACCCCCTGATAGTTATTTTGAAAATATATTTCATGTACAGAATTGACCTCTCTACAGATTTATTATAAGTATAGAAGAAGAAGAAGAAGATAATATGTCAATCCACAATACTTGATTTCTATGATTTTATTTTATTTTATAGGTAATAATGTTAACTTATTATACATTAGTGATGAGTGAGAGTATTATAAACGTAAGAGTAAACAAATATAATCAGAATTCTCCGAACTGCTAACCTATCAGGAGTTACACGTGTTATTGTGAGTCAACCATAAAAGATAGACATATGCTGTTGTGGGATATTTTTTAGGAAATTTTATGTAGAATATTTCCGTCATACATGATTTCTATGTAACTTTAACCATTAAGGCTGCATAGGCGACGGAAGCTTAAAAATTGGAGTAAAGTCTCCCGTTTTCCCTTTATTACTCTGCTCCTATTGATTGTAACGTGATGAAAAGTATACTATAACCTGCCCAGGAGCATGAAGAATAATTGTACTAAGTTTCGTTAAAATCCGTCCAGTAGTTTTTGTTTCTATAAGGAACATACATACAGACAGGCAGACAAAAATTTTACTGATTGCCTTTTTGGCATCAGTATCGATCACTAATCACCCCCTGATAGTTATTTTGAAAATATATTTCATGTACAGAATTGACCTCTCTACAGATTTATTATAAGTATAGATATAGAAGAAGAAGAAGAAGAAGATAATATGTCAATCCACAATACTTGATTTCTATGATTTTTTTTTATTTTATAGGTAATAATGTTAACTTTTTATAAATTAGTGATGAGTGAGAGTATTATAAACGTAAGAGTAAACAAATATAATCAGAATTCTCCGAACTGCTAACCTATCAGGAGTTACACGTGTTATTGTGAGTCAACCATAAAAGATAGACATATGCTGTTGTGGGATATTTTTTAGGAAATTTTATGTAGAATATTTCCGTCATACATGATTTCTATGTAACTTTAACCATTAAGGCTGCATAGGCGACGGAAGCTTAAAAATTGGAGTAAAGTCTCCCGTTTTCCCTTTATTACTCTGCTCCTATTGATTGTAACGTGATGAAAAGTATACTATAACCTGCCCAGGAGCATGAAGAATAATTGTACTAAGTTTCGTTAAAATCCGTCCAGTAGTTTTTGTTTCTATAAGGAACATACATACAGACAGACAGACAGACAGACAGACAGACAGACAGACAGACAAAAATTTTACTGATTGCCTTTTTGGCATCAGTATCGATCACTAATCACCCCCTGATAGTTATTTTGAAAATATATTTCATGTACAGAATTGACCTCTCTACAGATTTATTATAAGTATAGATTATAACACAGTTAATCTTACACTTTAATAACACAATTTATATAGGTTAATATAAAACATACTAGTTTACCGAAGCAATAACAAAACGCTAATTAAATAAGAACGCACTTGGCGAGATCGCTAAATGAAAACAAGATCGTCTGCGCTGTGCCCACGCGCAGTTTGTTTACAACTTGTCTCAACAATAACGTTATCGGCTTTGTTACGTAATAACACAATGTGATATTTAAATATACTCAAACAAAAAAAAAAAAATAAAAACAATGGAAAATAAGAAAATTGACATAAACAATTGCTAAAATACATATATAACAGTGTAATAACAGTGTAAATACTAAATAAAATTTAAAGAAAGTTCAAAGGAAAACGATAAAATTGGAATTACTTCTTTGCATTTCTTTTGGATCTCAAGTACGTTGTTTTAGTGTCCTTTACCACATTTGAGATCACTGGTATAGCTGAAGAACCCTGAACTGCAACACCCTCACTGGGAATGGCATCTAGATCCTGTTTGGTGTGGACACGATGCTTGGACTCATCAGACCCCATCACCACCACAACACCATTGTTCGTCCAACACCTGGATATTCCAAAACGCTGACGAGCTGCTAAAAACACTTCCTGGCGACTTTTAGTCAAGAATTCGGATAAGGTTATGCCGGTGCCTTTTAGATTCTTCTTGGCTCTCCAAACCTTATATATAGCTCGAGGTTTATCTTTACCAGGCTGACCGAGGCGATGGGAACGAATAATGGAGTCTGCTGATAAACCGGGAAGTTTGAGATGATCACACAACACTTTAGAGACACGAACCGAGGTATTCTCTTGTTTGTCCTCTGGAACACTGTGTACCAAGAGTATCTTCCGTCGCGATCGCATCTCCATCGTATCACATTGGCGGGATAGCAACTCCACCTGCAGCTGCAAACTCTCAAGTGCAGCTATAACGAAACTGCGGAACGAGTTAAACTGGCTGTTTATGTTAGAAACAGGGCTTGATGCTGGAACAGCATTTCTCAACTCCCTCTGGAACTCTGCCATTCTCAAATTAAAGTGTTCAGTGAGATCCGTTAAGGTGTTTCTGATAGACTCCATTGTGTTTCTTGGTTTTTTGCGTAAATATTATTGTGAATGTTATCTTCAGACCAACTGGTAGGTATAGGAGCGTCACAGGTACATTTAATTTGTTATTTATAGTTTTAAAATAAAATAAAATAATTAAAATTTAATTAGATAAAAGATATACGTCTACTTTTTTACACTCCTACCCTCGAAAATTTTTTGATCAACGAAAGAAAGTACCCTATGATAGGTCTAGTGCAGATCCAGGTGTACCCAGGTTTGAGGGTCAGGGTCAGGACGCACTAGACCTAAGGCAACATACTAGTCGTGCAAGTTGGCCAGGAGTACCCAGGTATGAGGGTCAGGTCAGGAGAGCAAGACATTATAATTCTGAACAACCCAGGGTGTCGCGGGAGCGTGATACCGAGGATGAAAGTAATCGTCAGTATGGCGGAGAGCGTCGACACCTAAATATGTTTCGGGAGCGAAGAAATTTGGGAAGATCTCTTTGCACGCTTTCAATCGCACGAGATCGATCGCGTAGCGCCGGTTTTTCGAGACGTATTATGAGGGAAAGGAGCGAAACTAGAATTGGGAGTGCGCATGATGATGAAGTTAATTCTACATTCAGAGCAGGACGTAAAAGAAGTAGAAGTCCAGGTGAGCAACCATGTGTTTCTAGGCGACCTAGGATTAGTTCTAATGAGGATACCATATTAGATAAATTTTTGTTAATATTGCAGTCAGTAAAGAGTTCAGACAAGTCAAAATTAACTTTTAATACTAACATTATCCCCGAGTTCGACCCTATGTCAAAAGAACAAACAATTTTAATGTGGCTTACAAAAGTAGAAGAATGTTCTGAAATCTATGGGTGGGAAGATAAGGAAATCATTCATTACGCTCTTCCAAAACTAACCGGCGTTGCCAAGTCATGGTACCAAAGCTTACCAATTATGAAATTTACATGGGTCGAGTGGAAAAATAAACTAATTGAATCATTTCCCATTCGCGAAGACCACGCTGAACTCTTGACTGAAATGCTGGCTAAGCGAGTAAAATATGGAAAGTCTCTTGAGCAATATTATTACGCTAAAATTAATTTGTTAAATAGATGTAAGATTTATGGACGCCAGGCTGTAGATTGTTTACTGTATGGGGTTGAAGATAGGGCTGTAAAAGTCGGTGCACAAGCTGCGCAGTTCTCAGAACCGGAAAAGGTTAAAGTTGGTTCAAGTCGAGAAAACCACGAATCGTTTTCTAAATTTCGCAATGAGCGTAAAAGTGCCGGATCAACTATTAGATCCAGTGTTCCAAAATTTGATACAAAAATGGTTTGCTATAATTGTGATGAAGCAGGCCACCCGAGTTTTAGGTGTAGCAAGCCTCCTGTAAAGTGCTCAACTTGCGAGAAATTAGGCCACCAGTCCATTCATTGTTTTAAAAACAAAACTAACAAGGATCGTAACAAAGATACGAATCCTACTAACGATAAAATTGAAAAACACGTAGCTCAGTTAAGTCATACGGACGATCCAACCGCCAAATACATAATTAATATTAAAATAAATAATAATTTTGTTGATTGTCATTTAGATTTGGGAAGTCAATGCTCACTTATAAGGCTTACTAAGGCTAAGGAGTTTAATTTGGAAATAGTGGTACCAGATGACTTACCTATCCTCAGGGGTATTGGAGCTAACCTTGTCGCTCCAGTAGGTATGACGATAGTCACTATTGAAGTACAAGGCATAAAGAAAATCATAAACATTTATATTGTTGATGACTATGTAATAGCCCAATCAACCTTACTAGGTCATTCTTTTACCGAGCAACCCGATATTATTATCACAAAAACTCCTACTGCGATTTTATTTCAACAGATTCCTATTGTTAAAACTCGTTTAGCGGCAAGTAAAGATACGGAAATATTTCCCAATACGTTATGTGCTGTTCAGATCATGGCTGAACCGGTTATTTGTGGTCAAGTCTTTGTGAACAGATCTATCAGGGGTCCGGAAGGGAAAGTATATTATCTCGTTCCAGGAGTATATGAGGTTAGGAATGGTCACGGTGCCCTATTATTCTGCAACATCTCTACAGGCAGTATTATAATAAAAAAGGGCTCACTTTTGTCACGTGTGGCACCTAATGATTCGGAGCTATTAAAGGACGTATTAGATTCATGTAACGTTACATTTTGTGAAACTCAGAAAAACGAAAATTTATACTGTAATGATAAACTGAATAAGGACGAACAACAAAAGTTACAAGAATTGATACAGAAATATTGCGATTGTTTTTCAACTAGACTTCATGATTTAGGCTTCACCAACCTGACGGAGATGACAATCGAACTTGATGACATAGAACCAGTCGTCTCTCGACCTTATCGAATGTCCTATGCTGATCGTACCTTGTTTAGAAACATGATTCAGGAGATGGTCGATCATGGCATTATTAGGGAATCAAACTCGCCATGTGCGAGTCCGATTTTACTGGTACAAAAGAAAACCGGTGATAAGCGCCTATGCGTTGATTATCGAGCGTTAAATCGGAAAACTAAAAAAGAACATTACCCGCTCCCTCGCATCGAAGACCAACTTGACCAATTAGCAGGCAATAAGGTTTTTACATCTCTAGACCTGGCCTCGGGGTACTATCAAATATCAATTGCGGAAGAGTCATGACATAAGACGGCTTTTGTGACGCCCGATGGCCAGTATGAGTACAACCGGATGCCGTTTGGTTTAGTAAATGCGCCCTCGGTTTTCCAACGTACCATTAATAAAATATTGCTCGAGGCAAAAATTAAATACGCTATCGTTTATATGGACGACATTCTCATACCTTCTAAAGACGTAGGCTAAGGTCTTAAGCGATTAGAAGAGGTTTTGGAGTTGCTTAAAAAGGGTGGTCTTAACTTAAAACTAAATAAATGCCATTTTTTCCTTGAGACCATCGATTTCCTTGGTTATGAAGTTAAATCCGATGGAATTCAGCCCGGGATTCGTAAGATCGAGGCTGTAGCTAAATTTCCTGAACCTGGCAATCAACATGAGCTGAGACAGTTTTTGGGGCTATCAGGATATTTTAGACGATTTATTTAAAATTATGCGTTATTGGCTGCTCCACTAACGGATCTACTAAAAAAGATCATTTAACATCTTTTTTTAGTAGAGTATTGGACCGGTAGTCAAGGTGAGGCATTTAATAAAATAAAGGAAATGTTGGTGGATAGACCTATACTTGCGCTGTATAATCCAAATGCTGAAACACAAGTTTGTAGGTGGACTATCATATTATGTATATTAGTTTATTATATTAAACCACACGATATACCATATAAAATTCTATTTAATATTTATATACATATACATATAGTACATTACATATTCACGAGACACATATACATTATTTATTATTTATATTAAATATATATTTAAAAACAATAACAATAAAAATTAATTCACGAGCATACTCGGGTGAAACCAGTAGTATGCGGCGAACCAAGCGAGCGGCGATATTATTCCACGTCTACCCGCCACTGCGTGAGATCTTAACAACTCGATGCGAATAGCGAGCAAAAGACAATCTGCCTTACGCCTCGATATTGTTTACGTGTTTTTGCTTCGGTTAATAATTTCGTGTATTAATTGTTAGTTTTCTCCTTCCGATGTGTATACCTTATGAACTGTATTCTTTCTGTGACAGTCTTGTAACTTCTTCTGTGTGGAATAAACATTTTTAAGTATTGTGTTGTGGACTTTTGAATTACTACTTTTGACTACGTAACGGATACTTTTACAAGACCAACCCATACTGGTGACCCCGTAAAAATTTAAAATGAGCAGTGATAGCGGTGATTCGGTTTATTCGCAACCAAGTGCGCGTACTAGACAAAGGTGTCGAAAAAGTGACCGCAATTTTACTGCACCGGAGACATCCGACATTTTTCGTGTTGGTGTACGCATCCCGCCATTTTGGCCAGAAAAACCGGCAATATGGTTTGCACAAATTGAAGGTCAGTTTGCTATTTCCCGCATATCGGAAGATACGACGAAATTTTATTATGTTATCGCTCAACTTGATAACCTTTATGCATCGGAAGTCGAGGATATTATTACTTCACCTCCTGAGACAAACAAATATGAAAAATTAAAAAACGAATTGATTAAGCGTTTGTCGGTATCGCGAGAAAATAAAGTAAAACAATTGTTGATGCACGAAGAGCTCGGAGACAGAAAACCTTCGCAGTTTCTCAGACATCTGCAACATTTAGCGGGTCCTGCAGTGCCAGAAGATTTTTTAAAAACGATCTGGACTAGTCGATTGCCAAAGTCGATGCAGACAATCATTGCATCACAGCCCACTCTGCCTATTGAAGCACTCGCAGATTTAGCAGACAGGATAAACGATATTGCGCCATCCAGTCCACAGGTAGCAACAACATCAAGATCAGAGTTTGTATTAGATGTAATGGCAAAACAAATCGCCGAACTCACTAGACAAGTAAGCGAACTATCCTCAAAGGTCAACCACAGACACACTTCTAGACAACGAGGCAGACGCTCATCGCGACACCGTAGCCCATCTCCAGCAGCGCGATCACAATCAAGCCACCGGAAATACCCCATCTGTTGGTATCACCATAAATTTGGAAGCAATGCCACGAAGTGCAACCGGCCATGTGATTTCAAGTTGGGAAATGCCACAGGCAGTCGCTAATGGCGGCCGACGATTGCCTTACCACGAAGGGTCGCCTGTTTGTTACCGACCGCAGATCGAAAGTCCAATTTTTGGTGGACACTGGAAGCGATCTTTGCGTCTTCCCCCGATCTGCGCTTCGAGAACGTCGTGCGGAAACGAACTATCGGTTATGTGCAGCTAATGGTTCCTCAATTAGTACATATGGTTATATAAATTTAAATTTAAATATCGGCTTACGCCGTGATTTTGCGTGGAAATTTATTGTAGCTGATGTAACGAAAGCAATAATTGGAGTTGATTTTTTGTCCTATTTTAATTTAATAGTAGATGTACGCCATCAGCGCCTTATTGATAATACAACTAATGTATATACTTCTGCTATTCTAGCTTCGCCACGTGTTAATGTATCTAGTGTTAAGATCTTGACGAGTAGTGGTAAGTACAATAACATTCTTTCGGAATTTCCGGAAATTATCCGCCCAGCTGGCACACCACACACTGTTAAACATAACACCGTACATCACATACGCACAACACCAGGTCCACCCGTCACATCATCTCCTCGCAGATTAGCTCCGGACAGATTGAAAATCGCTAAACTTGAGTTCGAAGCTATGCTAGCCAATGGAACAGCTCGGCCATCAGAAAGCCCTTGGTCGTCACCACTTCACCTCGCTCCTAAAAAGGACAATGGTTGGCGTCCTTGTGGTGACTATCGTATGCTCAATGCGCGTACGATTCCGGACAAATACCCCATTAGGCACATCCACGATTTTGCTTACAATTTGTCAGGTTGTAAAATATTTTCGACAATTGATTTAGTAAAAGCGTATAGCCAAATTCCGATTTTTGAAGCGGATATACCTAAAACGGCAATTACCACCCCGTTCGGATTATTCGAATTTCCGTTTATGACATTTGGTCTTCGAAATGCAGGTCAAACATTCCAACGATTTGTCGACGAGCTAACTCGCGGTTTAGATTTTGTTTTTCCCTACGTCGACGACTTTTTAGTCTTCTCTAAGACTGAAGCTGAACACGAAGACCACCTCAGACAACTTTTTTCTAAGCTTCGCGACTATGGTATACTCGTAAATACCAACAAATGCGTTTTCGGAACCTCAGAGGTGACATTTTTAGGTTACCATATATCGCAGGATGGTACAAAGCCATTGGACAGCAAGGTGCAGGCGATCAAGGATTTTCCCATACCGAAAACCGTACGTCAACTACGACAATTTCTAGGTATGGTAAATTACTACAGGCGATTTTTACCAAAATCTGCCGAAATACAAGCTCCTCTGAATGCCCTGTTAGCTGGTTCCGTAAAAGCTTCTCATCCTATCGACATCAAAGGTGAGTCTTTAATAGCGTTCGAAGCTTGCAAAGAAAACCTTTGCAACGCTGCTTTATTGGCTCACCCTGATCAAAATGCTCAGCTAGGACTCGTCACGGATGCCTCAGATGTCGCGATCGGCGGAGTACTTCAACAGCTGATCGAAGGTAAGTGGCAACCGCTTGCTTTCTTTTCCCGCAAGTTGAGCCCATCACAAAAGAAATATTCTCCATATGATCGAGAGCTCCTTGCGATATACGAAAGTATAAAATACTTTCGATACTTCGTGGAAGCTACACACTTCACCATATTTACGGATCACAAACCACTGTGTTACGCTTTTCACGAACGTAAACGTAATTGTACTCCTCGTCAGTACAGACATCTTGATTATATATCACAATTTACGACTGATATTCAGCACATCACCGGGTCAGAAAATGTTGTCGCTGACACACTGTCCCGCATAGAAGAGCTGCATGCACCAGTGGATTTAGAAGTGTTAGCTAAATCACAGGCTACCGATAGTGAACTAGCTCAATACCTTCAGTTACAGTCATCTCTACGACTGAAAAAGATGAAATTACCTGGAAGCCGTATCGAGATTTACTGCGATGTAAGTACACCGACTCCCAGGCCATTCATACCAAGCTCTTTACGCAAGCATGTGTTTGACTCTTTGCACTCCTTAAGCCACCCAGGAGCTAATGCGAGCGCTAAGCTAGTTGCTCAGCGTTTTGTTTGGCCACAAGTTCGGAAGGACTGTCGCGAGTGGTCCAGGGCATGTTTAAACTGCCAACGCGCCAAGGTGAACCGTCACGTCTCCTCACCTCTAGGTACCCACGACTTACCTGCCGCGCGATTTAAATATGTCCATATAGATCTCGTTGGACCATTACCACCTTCACACGGTTATCGATATTGCTTAACGGCCGTCGATCGCTTCACGCGATGGCCGGAAGTTGTCCCGATAACCGATATTACCGCCGAGACAGTGGCCAAGGCACTAATATCTGGCTGGATCTCCCGATTCGGTTGTCCTACAGATGTAGTAACTGATCGTGGTAAGCAGTTCGAGTCAGCCCTATTTCAACACTTGTCCAAAATCATCGGATTCAAGCATCGAAAGACCACTGCTTACCATCCGCAGTGCAACGGGCTCGTCGAACGGTTTCATCGTCAGCTTAAAACGGCTATCGTTTGCCACGCGGATAGTAACTGGACCGAATCCTTACCTTTAATCCTACTTGGCGTTAGAAGTGCATTCAAAGAGGACTTGCAATCGTCTTCAGCAGAACTGCTGTATGGAGAAGTCTTAAGACTTCCGGGTGAATTTTTCGGACATAAAGTTGATACTTATACGACGGACATCTCGGACTTTTCAGCCCGCATCAGATCATTCGCCGAAAATTTGCAGCCTGTCCCCACTTCACACCATAACAAGCACAAAGTTTTCGTGTACAAAGACCTCCAAACTTGTAGCCACGTATTTCTTAGGGAAGACGCGTTACGAAGTTCTTTGCAGCAGGCTTACACTGGACCACACGAAGTTATTGAGAGAAGGACAAAATCCTTCAAAATTCGTCTTAAAGGGAAAGATTACACAGTCTCTATAGACAGACTTAAGCCCGCCTACATACTGACTGACAACAATTGCTCGCCAGGCAAACTTAGTGCTAGTCATGATAATCCACCTCCAGTCAGGACAACACGTTCAGGTCGGAGAGTACAATTTCCCGACTATTATCGTCCGTAGACACGGCCTCTGGAGGGGAGTGATGTAGGCGGACTATCATATTATGTATATTAGTTTATTATATTAAACCACACGATATACCATATAAAATTCTATTTAATATTTATATACATATACATATAGTACATTACATATTCACGAGACACATATACATTATTTATTATTTATATTAAATATATATTTAAAAACAATAACAATAAAAATTAATTCACGAGCATACTCGGGTGAAACCAGTAGTATGCGGCGAACCGAGCGAGCGGCGATATTATTCCACGTCTACCCGCCACTGCGTGAGATCTTAACAACTCGATGCGAATAGCGAGCAAAAGACAATCTGCCTTACGCCTCGATATTGTTTACGTGTTTTTGCTTCGGTTAATAATTTCGTGTATTAATTGTTAGTTTTCTCCTTCCGATGTGTATACCTTATGAACTGTATTCTTTCTGTGACAGTCTTGTAACTTCTTCTGTGTGGAATAAACATTTTTAAGTATTGTGTTGTGGACTTTTGAATTACTACTTTTGACTACGTAACGGATACTTTTACAAGACCAACCCATAAGTTCATACGGATGCCAGTAAAGAAGGTTTAGCTGGTATATTACTCCAGGCTAATTGCGATGGGGTTTTCCAGCCCGTTTCATATTTCAGTAGAAAAACCAATCCAGAGGAACGGAAACTGCATTCTTATGACCTTGAGACATTAGCAGTTGTTGCATCCTGTAATGCGCTGCGGGCGACTTTGGTTAAGCGAGATTTAATACCGCGAATTGCCCGATGGTGGATTCAGCTTCAGGAGTTCGATTGCACCATCGAATACAGGCCTGGATCACGTATGTTCCATGTGGACGCATTAAGCCGAAATCTACTTGGAAATGCTGAGACAGAAACTCCAATCTATCTCGACGTCATGACCATCGAAAAATCTGAAGAAGATTGGATTGTGACTGTTCAATCCGGTGATGAGGAGATAAAGAGGATAAGAGAAAATCTGTCCACTACTGATACAGAACAGATATTGGACATTTACAAGAATTATAAATTAAAGAATAATCGCGTATACAGAATCATCGGAGAAGAATTAAAGTGGCTCGTGCCTAAAGGAGTGCGTTGGCAAATTCTTAAAATGAACCACGATGACGTTGGCCATTGCGGTTTCGACAAAACGTTGCAACGCATTCGTTAAAATTACTGGTTTTCAAAGATGCGGAAATTTGTGAGAAAATATGTCTCTTCTTGTCTTGAATGTTTGCATCATAAGACACCGGGGGGAAAGCGTGAAGGAGAACTTCATCCCATAGATAAACCCAGCGTACCTTTTCATACGATCCACGTGGATCATCTTGATCCCTTTATAAAAAGTAAGGAAGGTAACTGTTACTGTTACTTATTAGTTCTAATAGATGGATTAACAAAATTTGCCAGTATATGACCCGTTAAGGACACAAAATCTGCAACTACGATTAAGGTTGTTAAAAATCATATTAGTAACTTTGGTGTTTCTACACGTTTGATCACAGATAAAGGTACAAGCTTCACAAGCAGCACCTTTAAAGACTTCACGAACAAATGTGGCATCAAACACATCATTAATGCAGTAGCAACTCCATGAGCCAATGGTTAAGTGGAGAGGTTCAACAGAACCATATTAAATCTCAAAACGATGCTTACAAATAAAAAATTTCTTTCTTTCTTCTTTCTTTCTAAATGCGCTCTCAACTTTAAATCATGGTAAGGACGAAAAGTCGTGGGACGAAAATATTTTAGACATTCAGCTGGGACTAAATACGACAACGCATAAAACAACTCAAAAAACACCATCGGAGTTGCTTTTTGGTTTTAACATTAAATGTAGAAGCGAAGGAATACTAAGCGCTGTCTTAGATGACACCGTTAATGTGTCTTCTGAGGGGGAATTGGTAAGAAACAGAGAAGAAGCAAGAGAAAAGATAATAGAAAAGCAAAGCAAAGACAAAGAAAAATATGATAGCCATAGAAAAACTCCAAAACTATATTCCGAAGGTGATCTAGTTAGAGTAGAGCGACAGATACCTCACGATGGCCAGTCACAAAAACTGGTTGTTAAATACCAGGGTCCGTATTGCATCATGAAAGTTCTTCCCAACGATAGAAAAATAATCGCCGCTACGAAGCGGTTGTTGCAGTAGACAAAATACAGCCGTGGCTACATTTTACTAGAGACTTAGATAGTTGTTCCGAAGAAAATGATTCTGATAATAATGAATAATTATAATGATACGATAATAACTTCAAATGATAATAAAGATTGAAATAATAATAATTACCTTGTAACATACTGTCAATATACACATAAAAAAAGTTGTATGTTTCACATGATTCTTGATTTATGATGTTTTATACGATAATAAGAATAATATAATAATATTTATATAAATTGTAATAAATATACACCAAAATGTTTGTAGATATTATATAATTGTAGATTTACATATAAAATATATTTAAAATAATAATAATGTTATGTTTGTAAGTTAGTTATTAGTCAAAGGTAAGTATTAGTACATTTTATGTGTTAAAATAAGCGGCTCTAGTTTAAAAAAAAACCCTTACACATCAAAGCGAAGGGACTCGCTAAGAACAGGAAGGCCGAGTTGTAAGCCTACCTACTCATGTAAATAACATTGAGATATATTTTCTGAAGTATCACTAAGTAAACTGTGTGCAATGTAAACAAAATACTGAGTAATACTTGATTGTGAATTTTCATTATTTGAAATAA
This sequence comes from Hypolimnas misippus, assembly GCA_037950945.1. NCBI lineage: Eukaryota > Metazoa > Arthropoda > Insecta > Lepidoptera > Nymphalidae > Hypolimnas > Hypolimnas misippus. The sequence continues at coordinate 1,617,905 of JBBEEQ010000007.1, forward strand.
TACTTATTTACTAATTTTTAATCATTTCAAATAAATATTTTAATAAAAGTAATACTATAGATATAAGCTAATTATAAATTATGATATCGTCAAAAATGTGGGTAGAGAAAAATATATACCGTGGTTGATAAGTCGTACGAGCAGCTCATTTTTGAAAAAGGAAAATAAAAGAATTATTGAAAGTGTAAACTAGTGTGTTTTAATTATTAAAGTTCCTGTCGATTTGAAGGGGAGACAACAATCCCATATTATAGAATATAGAATGAAAGATAATTGTCATGTTAATTAAATACGCGCTATTCGCTGCCAACATAACAGTAAATTATATATGACTCTTTTCATTTTTAGATTTGGGGGTTTCAAACAACCCAAAGATTACATCGAGCAAGCAACACAACATGACAAAACACGATATGCTGAGAGTACAGGCGCACCGCCACCCTGCCTAAAGGCCAAATCAAGTAGGTATGAATTTTAAGTAATTTTACACAGGAGAACAAAAACCATTATGTAAATGTTTGTTAAGATTGTAATTGTAAATCTATTAAATACATTTTAATTTTTTTCTAAAGATATTTACTGTTTTCAGGTTTCGAAGAGGTGGCGGCAGGTTATTCCAGCACTTTGTTGCAGTGTAAATGAAAGTACCCCGAAAGGCAGCAGTTTTATATGACGGCATGGACAACGAGTAAGACGAGGCTCGTGTTTCATGGGTTAGTCTCTGCTCACACGCCCATTTTAGTTTGTGATATAGATACGGAGGCATTTTGTATTTTACTATGCTGAACAATAAAGTCGCGAAATGTAACTGTCTGCGATAGTCCATTTTTAACATTTTGACAGAGTTCAAATATGGCGTAACGTGTTAGCGTGGTGGAACATTGAAGCAATATCGAGCACAGGCATTTTGAACCTTTTGAATAAGATTTTTAGTGCGCATTAGTAACCTCGGGCCCGTTACGATATCGGCATAATTTAATTTCGAAAGAACAAGTACCTCGCATAGATTTATTCTCACGTGAGGTTTTAAGTATTTACGAATTTGATATAGTAATTTTAACCGATAGAAACAATTTCGAATAATTTGTATAATGTGCTGATCAAATCTTAAATTTTTCGTCCATTAAGACTCCCAGATGTCTCACTTGTGTACCTGAGTTGGCGTGCCCAAAATCATGTATTTAGTTTTCTTTGGGTTTAAGACCAGACAGTTTGAATAGGACCATGTTGTAATTCTCTGTAAGTCTCCCTTAAGCTTGTTTAGCGCTATATTTAAATCTGTGGGTTTAAATATATATATATATATATATATATATATATATATATATATATATATATATATATATATATATATATATATATATAGCTGAATATTGTCGGCGTAAATATGATAATTGCAGAAATGTATCGAATTAACTATGTCAGCACAATATAGCGAAAAGAGAACAGGTCCGAGGATAGATCCTTGCGGTACCCCTCTTGTAATTGTACTGCTTCTAGATACGCATTTAGACCCATCCTCCCGAGAAACTTCTACAACATGAGATCTATTCTTGAGATAGCTATCGAACCACCAAATACTATCTGCACTAAAACCGTAGTAATGTAGTTTAGACAATAACAACGCCAAATTAATAGTATCGAAAGCACGTGAAAAATCGAGAAGCACTAGTATGGTACCTTCCCCAGCGTCTTGCGCTCTTAGAACATCGTCAACTACATTAGTTAGAGCGGTAGATGTACTTCTACCCTTCTTAAATCCAGACTGAACACAAGGAAGTATTTCGTTAGCTTCTAAATAATGTGTAAGTTGACAACACACTATTTTTTCTAGGACTTTTAAAAATGAAGGTAAACTACTAATTGGTCGAAAATCGCTAATATTTATGGGGTTATCAATTTTTGGTATAGGTTTCACGATTGCATTTTTCCATAGGTTAGGAAAAGTGGATGTCCGAATTGAAGTATTAACTACATATATTTACAATCGTATCAGAAATAAACGGTAAACTACTAGAGATCATATCCATTGAAATACCATCGGAGCCTATAGCCTTTGATTTAATGCTCCGTAGTGTTTTTAATACAGTTATGTCGTCTACCTGATTTAAGGCAAAGCTACTAGAACAATATCTGTTACTATTGTAGAAATGAATATCCGATAGTGTCATATATACGACGACGGTGGCGACGCGAACGAATCAACACTGTTTTTGAGCTGCTCTGCGTAATTAATTATAAAATATTGATGTTAGAGTTTTAATATATATAAAAGCGTATGAAAGTATTATATTATTATTCAAATAAACATAAAAAGTGCCTAATTTGAATATGAACTTAATTTACTAACAGTAAACGTGAACAAAGATAGTGCAATTGTGAAGTGAAATAACAAAACAGTTCAAAAATTATTAAAATTTACAACAACATAATAGACTGAACAACATAAATGAAAACAAGAAATTACATCAAAGAAGTTTGAAATGTAATGGATATTTTATTTAAGTGCTCTGCTAATAAATCAAGAAAAAATATTTTATTAAAGAAGAATTAATGGAAGTCGACGGTTTATAAGCATTTCGTTTTTCACGGCTACCTGATAATGAGAACATTATTTCGAAGTTTAATACGTAACTTAAATTCAACTTATGACGTCTGAATATAATGGTGTAATGAGAATGTAATTGGAAATGACTTTAACATTGAGCGATCAGGAATCGAAACCCTACGTGATCAGATCTTTTTTTTTTGGATTTATTTTATTTTATTGATTTTTTATTTTATTTTTTCCTCTACTAATTACTTTCTTTTTTTTCTTCTTTCACATATTGTTAACTTACAAACCTCTATAACACAATTATAATGGAAAATATAACAATAAGAAAACATAGAAACAATTATGATTCAGAATCTGACATATCATATACTTCATCGTCTCCACAAGAGTCTTTACTCCGTCAGACCTTAATAAATTCTACTTCTGAAAAACTTTCGTTGGAAGTGGATAAATATGTTACAGATGATCTTAAGCAAGAACTAGAAGATTTAAAAAGGGAACTAAGCAAAACAAAACACGATATTCAAAATATAAAGTCGGAAATTAGCAAACTCAAACAAATCATCAAACAGATCATTAGACAGACGCATTGGTGCAATGGTCACTGCAACTGACTAAAGCGCTAACGGTCGCGGGTTCGATCCCCGCTCACGGCAAACGTGTGTATGGGCCATACAGATGTTTGTCGTGGTCTGGGTGTTTGTGTTAGTGTTGTGAGTGTTTCCGGACCCCCGACACAAGGTTTAGAGATCTTAATGGGGGCCGTTGAGTGTGATGCGTTATTATTTATATTATTATTAAAAATAATAATTATATTAATGCACAATTGTATACATCGTCATCTAAAATAGCTCCAATACAGTCCAATCAAATGAAAAGATTTTTTTCAACACCACGCCAAGAAGGTCTAAGAAACCAAAAAATAAAATTTCCTTATACTTCTCCTACTAATATAAAGATAAAATATTTTAACATGCCTATCAAAACACTTTTTCAGACGCCATTAGCGAAAATTAAAAATAAGGAAAAACTTAACGAAAATAATAATAAAGAAGTTGATGTAGCAACTATTGTATTAAACAGAGATGATAGAAATGAAACATATACAGATTATAATGTAAACCCAACTTTAGAAACGCATTCAACTCATATAGAATCTGATATTCCGAATAAGGACAGCAACAATGAAATCCAAAACGCAAAACTAATAATTGTTGGAGATGATCAAGTGCAAGGATTATCAACAAAATTGAGATATTATCGAAGACGTGTGAAAAACGACATATACAATATCATACATACAATATCATCTTGGGTCAAACCATATGCTAACTGTTCACAGATCCTCAGTAGTTGCGATAGTATTATACAAAATTTGTGTCACAACGATGTTGTAATATTAGCGGTTGGTTCGAACGATAAAAACCCATATGTTATATTTTTAGAATTATGTCATGCCTTACACAAAATAAAAAAATTTCAAGTGTTTGTATTAAATGTACATCATAATCCACACTTAAATGAAAAATTGTTAAATAATAATATTGGGCTAATTGTGCAAATTTTCATAAATTATAAATTTATTGAGTCTCCCAGTTACAGTGCACGTTCGTCAAACAATTTTGATGATTTAATGTCATGGCTGTGTTTTAAAATAAGCGCAGAAATTGATTATATTCATTACAAACAAACTTACATAAATAAACCAATGAATTTCTGTCATATAAAAGACGTTGTATTAAATAATTTTAATAAAAGCAAAGAATTAGTTACATCCAAAAAAGGTACAATTCCTTTTTATTATAATAAAAAACTAATTAAAAATGGTAATGAGTATAGTCAAATAAAAGATATAAAAAAAACTTCAAAAAGGAACAATACCATATCTATTTAATCAAATTAATGAAAAAAATAAAAATATAAATCTTCAATCTAAAACTACAGATTTTTTTCGTTCCTAACGAAAATAATCTGATAATTTTCCATCAAAATATAGCGGGTGTTCTGCACAAACGAGACATTTTGGAAATTGTGTTATCCGATCTCGAAAAAGAAATAGGTGCTATTGATATTATATGTTTGTCTGAAACATTTTTAAAGAAAGGATCTGAGTCAAATTTTAGAATGAGAAACTATAAACTAGCAAATTATTTTTCACGACCTAATGTAAAAAGGGGTGGTTCTTGTATACTAATAAAGAATACTCTTGATGCAATTTATGTACCTAATAGAATTTATGAATTTGAAGCATGTGCCATTGAATAACTACGATTTAACCTTATAATAGTTTGTATATATAGAACAATCTTTTCTATAAATAACATACCGATCATCAGACAACTCGGCGTCGTTGATTTGGTTATTTAACCAAGTCTCTGTAAGTATAATTATATCGTAATTCGAGCTTGATACGTTACATAGGAAATCCTGAGTTTTCGTGCGTAGACCTCGAACATTTTGATAATATATAGATAATGGAGTGAATTGTAAAAGTTACACGTAATATATCATTTATCGAATTATTGCCTGACTGTTATTTCAACTTCTCCAGAACTGTTGTATTTTTTATCCATATACACTCTGATGCTTCTGATTTCCGCACAAATATTTTCCCTTGCCTGACCCAAACAAAACGATAGTTCTTTTCTTTGGTTTTCAATCTTGCAGCTGCATGCAATGCCTTATTTGTTGGTGACAAATGTTCCATTATATAAATTGGCTTCTTTTCTCCCGCCATGCCAATGTGACTTGTATTAATTCTGTAATTTTGATTTGCTTTATTAAATTTAATTATGTGTGCTAACATCGTATCTCTCAGTCTTGGTGTTGCAAATTTGATTAAAATCGAACGAGGCCTTTTATCATTGTTATTTATTTTAGCCACACGAGTAGAAGTATATCCTTTTCTGTAAGGTTACAAGATACAGTTTTAGCTATTTGCATAGTAGTTGATATTAGATTTTCACTTTTGTATTCTGGAACATTTTGAATTTCAATATTGTTGGATCGATTTTGTTGTTCCATGATCTCCAGTCTACTTTGTAAATTACTTATAACCAGCTGCTGTTTATTGTTTACCATTTCAAGATCATTTATTTTATTTCTTTTTGTAATTTCATAGTTTTCATTTAAAAAAATTCATCGATTGTTCTATAGTATTTATGTCTTCTCTAAATGATTGCAATTCTTCTTGAATCATAACTTTTAATAAATTTTTGATATCAGCTAGTAAACCAGTCCTAATGCTCTGGAATTCGCTCTTAATTATTTCTTTTACATCTTCTTTTGTTAGTTGGAGGTCTCTAGGCGATGATAAATTTGAACTACCTTGAACAACTTTTGGTCTGGAATGATCACAGCTCTTGGGTGTGTTGTTGGGAGTTGGTGTAGTTATATTTTTTTTCACAACAACTTTTTTTGGGGGCATAGTTATTATAAATTGTATGCTTGAATTAGGGGAAAGGAAGAGAAAAGAAAGAAAAAAAATATATAAAAAATTTAATCCGCAAACCCTGTGGGATTGAACCCGAGCTGCTTGAGTATCTAGCTGTCTATAGCACCACTAGTCCAATTCCTTGTTTTGTATGATGGTGAAATTGTTATTCTATATATTACTTCGATTTTTGAAGATGTAAATAATTAGAAGGTGGTAATGGATTTTCTGTTGCAACTTTTTTCACCACTACCGACTGTACACAACAACAAGGTAAACACTGTTTTGTTAAGTTCTTTGGTTTCTATATTTTTGTTTATAGCTTCATTATTAGGCCACTTATTGTTTCACACCATTCCATTTTCTTGTAATATTTATCTCTTATAACACTATAATTTATAATTTTCTTAGTTTTTAATGGGTTTTTAGAATTAATTATAGCACTTAGACACATGTATAACAGTTAATGTTTATTGAACGTAAATACACACTCGATTAATTAGTTATATTTATTTTTATAATAAGTTTTTTACGGAGCTATTGTTTACCGTGTTGCGAATTACGCGAACATTAGCAGAAGTCTACTATGGATATAGCGGCGTTTAGCGTCCCTACACATTCTGTTGCAGATGTTACGAAGTTTTTTGTATTCGTCAAGGTTTTCCTGTGATGATAGTTTTTTTATGTCGAGATTTTGCTCTGTCACGTTTGGCCCTAGTTCTTCTGATCACTGGCGTTAACCAGGGAGCAGGTGCGTGTTTCATCCGCACTGGTCGAGCGGGTGCATGTTTATCAAATATTCTAATCAGCTCAGTAGTTAGTGATTCAACCATGGCATTAACATCGTTAGCTGAGAATAGTGACGACCAGTCAATACATTTCACGTCCTCTCTCAAACGATCCAGGTCCATATGCTGAAAATCGCGCAGAAGATGAATTTTGCCTCTAACCTTTGTAGGACGCACTTTGTAAGTGAGGAGAATTAAATCGTGGTACGAGAATGGAGCAGTCATTTGAACGTGGGAGGAAACAAAATTAGGGTTAGAGACGGCAATGACATCAATTAAGGTTGGTCTACTGTTGGGAAAATAGTGTGTCGCAGAGGACATAGGGAGAATGTTTAAGCTAAGTGATGATGTTAGCGTTTTTAACTTCTGTGCTCTAGAGTCATTCTTTAATAGACAAGTGTTTAAGTCGCCCATGTATATGACATGGTCATACACAGGGACAAGGTTTTCCAGAACACCTTCTAATGAGTCAAAATAGTTGATTTTATCATTTGGACAGTATAATACCCCCAACGGGATCTTCTTATGGTGTACAACTATCTCCAGGAAAAGATACTCTAGAAATCCTTTTGTTTAGAAAGAGAAACTGCTCGGGCAGGAATGTCACTGCGAAGGTAAATACAAACGCCACCCCCACCCTGATCAGTGCGGTCATTACGGAAAAACTGGTAGCCTGGAAGAGCACATCTGGTGGATGTAATCGACGGTTTTAACCAGGTTTCAGACACCAGAATTCCGTCAACTACGCCGTTGCTGAAGGATGTGAGAAGATCGGAATAGTGAGCAACTAAGCTCTGCGCGTTAATATGCACTAAGGAAAGGAGATTAGAATTATTAAATAATTTTGGTAACTTGACTTCAAGTGGTTCTGAGTCCGATATCGAGGTGTTGCTACTACTACTCGAGATACTCAAAAATTCATCTGACGAGCAAGAAAAATATTCATCATCTAAAATCATTAAATTTTAAATATATGTATACTTATATCTATTATAATAAAAATATAAAATAATGTATTAAATATTAAAAGTAAATACATAAAATAAATATAATAAAAAATAATGAAAAATATATAAAAAAAATAAAACTCAAAACACAAACCTTAGGCATAAGTTGACTGAAAAAATGAGATTTACATTTTTAAATGAACACAACAAAAACAAGCAAACAAAAAAGGAAGTGTTTATAAATAAAATGTTAAAAATATTACAAATTAGAGTAAAGATTTAGATATAAATGAAAAGTAGATATAAACAAAAACAAAAAATAAAAAGTCAAAGATACGGCTCAAAAGAATCGAATCCAGGGTAATAAACAATGACGTCTGACAATGAACATTAAGTTGTCACTCTTCAACAATATTAAGGAAGCGGTAGTTAAAAAATAAAATTATAAAATTCATTTATAAAGTAAAATAGTTGAAAACAGAAGTTAAACCTGTAAAATGGAAATTAACTATACCCTGCAGTGCAAATGTCAGTATCATCGTGATATAAACCGACCAAATTTGGATGTAACCTACAAAGTACCGGTGTTCACTTGTTGCTCTATGGAAACTGGGCGACTAATTGATTGAGCTCGGACAATGCAGAAATCTTCTTACGAGAGTTGTCGGGAAGAAGGATGATTATTTCGCCTTCAGATAACCTAGAGATAGAGAAGTGCTGGACTTCTTCATCCCAAAGTGTTTGCGAGCTTCTATGAAGCACTTTGACGGGCCTTTGTCAGAAATTCTGAGAGAGTTATTTTAGAACTCCTGAGCGCCGTCTTGGCCTTCCATACTTTGGAACGAAAGCGTACTGAGGCGAATCGAACTAATATAGGCCGAGAAGCATCCCTCTTCACCCCCAAGCGATGACAGGAGTCAATAAGTTCCGGTGTAGCATCAGACATCTTCAAATGGCCGGTTAATACGCCTAGTGTCTCCGTCTCCGCCGGCGGAGACGAGGTCCTCGGTTTGCGACGGCTCGGGCGCGCTTAGGCGCGTCGTGAGACCGTCACCCTCGTCATCCGCGCTCCGCACAGCGCCATCCTCCACTCCGACGACGTTCTAAGCCGAGGTGCGATCTCACTAGGAGACACCCTTAGACACGGGCGTCCATTCTGAGCCCCAACGGGGGCTCCCAATTTCCCAAAAAATCCCAAAAAAACCTTCTTGCGACTGTGTGTCTCCATGCGATCCAACCCCAGTGCGACAAGCTCTATTTGAGCCTTGAGTAGCCCTAGAGATTTCCATACCAGGGACTTAAATGCGTAGAACTCGGCAGACAAGGACTTAATTGTTGGATTTGTAGGAGCAGAGGCGCTGGATGGCACTAAGTTCTTTTCAAACTCACCCATCCTCTGGTTGAACATTGAAGAAAGTTCCTCCATACTTTTGACCAGCTGCTCAACAGGAGTGTCCATTTTTTAGTTTTGAAAACTTGTGTGTGAGTGTAGTGATAGCCTACTTATACGAAGGTAATGTAGATTTTAAAACATATGTACTTTTACTATTAATAAAAATTAAATAAAAATAGAGCTTCGAAATGTCTTTTTCCACGTCTACTCGCAAAAAAAAGCATCATATCACTTAACCGACCAGAAAAGAAGTATGTCTTGATTTAATAGCAAGCAATTTGGAGGGTAATGTTTATTCAAATCTATACTATTTAGCTCTCTCTGACCATGAAAGTGCCCAGGTCAATAAAATCACAGTAAAAATGAAAGGAGACATATTAAAACCATCCGAATACTGGTTTGAGGAAAAGAGAGATGATGGCATTGACAACATTAGAAAATTCTTAGATGCTATATCGGCTTTATCGTTTATTTATTTATTTATTTATTTATTTATTTGGGAAACAAACAATTATTAAAACACTCTAATGTAAAACAAGAACAAAAAATAACATAAATCAATCAAGTTTCCACTTATAGCTAATACACAAAAAAATTAAAATAAAATACATTACAGTTACATATGCAAATAAAAACAAAAATAGCAAACACATTATTAATATTGAAAAAGGAAATAGGCAACAATTAGCAATTTAAAATACTACGTAGTTCACTTTTGTAACTATTAATATTTGAGCAAAAAATATCTAATTTTTGAAAGTTATTGTTATAATTTAAACAAGAACGGTACAAAAATACATTTGTGGTATACTTATTTCTACACGAGGGTACAAAGAACAATAAGAGATTTCTAGTACTAAGGCGAGGGCAATTAATAAATATATTACTGAGAAGATACTTAGAGTCAACAGCGTTACTAATTATTTAATACAAAATAAACTTGGTCCCTTAAATGTCTACGCACAGATAATGGGAGTATATTAGAAATATCTTTGCTATCAGAAAAACCAACTTTAAATCGCAAATGTTTTATAAACTTATTTTGTAATTTTTTCTATTTTTTCTATGTGGATGTTATAGTAGGGATTCCAAACTGTCAATCCAAAAGTACTCCCAAATAATAACCTAACCTAACCTTTTTTTTTTTCCGATGGGGAATGCATTTACGCATACCTGCGAGTCGGGGGGACTCCGCGGGTTATGTGGGACTCGGCAAAAGGCCACTACCCACTAAACCCCACCGGCGCTCCGTCTTCGCCTGACTGACGGGAGGCTGGGAATCCGGTTTGCATCCAGCCCCCCGTCGGCGACCGCCCGCCCTATGGCAGACCCCTCACACCCCCCCTGAACGGGGGCGGGCACTGTGATGGCCGGAGCGCACGACCATCACCAGTCGTGGCAGGTGTGCGTTGTGACGCGGGCGGCGGCATCGCCACCGTCAGCCCTAGGAGGGAGATCCTGTCCGCCACCAAGGATCCTCCCGCCGAGGCCAGGCTGGCCGACTCTTCGAAGTTTCTCCCCCGAGCAGTGTGTCATCTGCATAGCAAATGACCGACGTGCCTCGGGGGAGGTGTCCTCTCAGGAGCCAGTCGAACCCGATGTTCCACAGGAGCGGTCCTAGGACGGAACCCTGTGGCACACCGGACTCGACGCCATACCGCCGTAGGCGGCCCGTCTTGTCGACGACGAGGACCGAACGGTCCTTGAGGTAGTCGGCCACGAGGCCCCGCAAATATGGGGGCACTCCGTGGAAACGGAGGGCCTCCAGGATGGTGGGGTGGGGGATAGAGTTAAAAGCGTTGGCTATGTCAAAAGACACAGCCAAAAGCCCGTCCCTCGCCTCCATCGCCTCTCTCACCTGCCCCCTCAGACGGGACAGGGCGTCGAACGTCGAACGCCCAGTCCGAAAGCCGAACTGAGCGTACGACAGGTCTGGGCCAATCTCACGGAGATGCCTCTTGAGGCGGGCGGCGAGTATCCTCTCGAACATCTTACCGACCTCATCAAGCAAGACGATGGGTCGGTATGCCGAGGGGGAGTCCACCGGCCGCCCTTTCTTCCGTAGGAGGCACAATTGGCCCTCCTTCCACGGTTTCGGGAACCTGTCGGACACCAGACACGCTCCGAAAAGGTCCCGGAACCTGGCTCCCATCTGCGAGGCCGCGATGGCCAAACCTAACCTTTTTTTTTCCCTGGGGAATGCATTTACGCATCCCGCCTGAGGGAATCAGGCGGGTATGTGGGACTCCTGGTACAGAGCGTACCAGCCTACCCACTAAACCCCAGGGCACTCCGCTTCGTCGTTATGGAAGGGGACTGGGAATCTGGCGCAGCCTTTACGTCCAGTCCCCGTCCGACGATGGCCCGCCTTTACAGCGGGGCCCCGCACGCCCCCCCCCCAACAGTGGAGGGGCCCGGGAATGGCTGAGTGAGGGCCATTCACGCCCGACGGTGTGGCGAATAGTGTGCTATTCGCCACCGGGTAGAGGTGGGCGGTCGTTCCGCCTTCGCCACCGTCTCCTGCGGAGCGACGCAGCGAGAGGGTCTTCCTCCCGCGCTCGCTCCGCCGCCTCCTTCTGCGACATCACGTCCTCGCAGAAGGAGGCGACCGCGACCCAGGCCTCCTCGCTGCCCAGCATGGACGCGACCACGCTGGGGAGCGAGAGGTCCCGGCCGATCACCGCGGTGAGCCTGCGGCGCTGCAGAAGACACGGCGCAGCACACACTAGAGCTGTGCGCGTCGTGGTCGGTGGTGGCAAGACGGGGCCTCCTCCCTCCCGATCCGGTGCAGGTAAGATCTGAAACATCCGTGCCCGGATAGTACCTGCACCAGACGGAAAGAGAGGAAGCCGTGGGGCCGCTCGAGCCAGTGCCGGAGCACTGGCCCGAGCGCGTCCAACGTCCTGCGGCCGAACGTGGCGGTGGCGAGCTCCGCCGCCCAATGCTGGACGACGGCAGCCTTCGCCTCGCGCCCGACCGCCTCCCTCTGTTCCGCCGCAGGGTGCTCCCTGAGCGCCCTGCGGTCCGCCGACCACGCGTACACCTTGGCCAGCACCCGCGCCTCACGCTCCCAAGGCGGGGTGCCCGCCAAGGCGCACGCCGCCGCGAAGCCGACCGAGCGGTAGGCTCTCGCGATGGCCCTCTGGGGCCTGCGAATGGCGCCTACACTCACTGTTCGCCTCCAGATTGCCGCTCAGAATAAAACTGAGAGTCTACGGTTGCCTGCGTTTAATCACAGGAGCTCCGAGGTACGTCAGAAATGACGTCATACATAGAGACACCAGGACGCCCACCGTGCAGGAGTTCGTGCGTCAATTGGCGCGCACTATGTTCGCTCGCGCGGACACAAGTGCGCACGGACACCTCCACGGCATCGCACCACTCCATGCTAGACCACCAGTGGGGCGTCCTCTACCTCGCGAGCTCCTACGGCCGCCGCAGCCGAGCTTGGCCAACGCAGGCATCGACAGCGACGATCATCAGGATGACGCAGGGGAGGCGACAACAATACCCGGATATGACAACCACCAGGACTAGACAGCTTATCATATAATGACGAAGATACCTTTTTAAAAGAGGAGTGAAAACCATAAGGTCTAAATGACCTCGGCCTAAGGTCGGAACCCAGGACCGCGGCGCGTAGAGCGCCGGTGAGGACATGCCCGGGCAATAGGCTCCGCCTACAAACCCGTACCCGAACGGACATTAGTCCGTTAGGAAGAACCCACATACTTGCGGGCAGTCAGTGTTCCGGCAACAGCGAAGACAGCAAGAAGGCGTAGGCTAGGGTGGCTGACTCTTAACAGACGCCTCTGTTTCAATTATCACGTCAATACTGTTTCATTGTCAGTACTCCGCTTACCCCTCTATATAGCGAGTGGCGATTCGGGTTAAGGTAAGGGTGGTTGACTACAACAGACGTCTAAAACATATACTGTTTCTTGTCACCACCCCCCTTCGCCCCCTTCGCCCCTACCCCTCCGTCGTCTGAAGACAGAAGCAAGCGCAAAAGGGTGCAACGGGACGGAACGCTACCAGTGCAGGAGGCGTGTAGTACCTAGCGTACCGCACCCCCCTACTCACCGCGCTCCGTCAAGAGGGGAGTCTGTCCCCGGCGCCCGATCAGCCGAAAGGCTTCGGAGCGCCATTTTGGTCCTTCGATCGCGGATCCCTTGGCTACGTCTGATCCACGAAACTACTCGTCATGCCTGTCACCAGATCTCACAAGACGTCGGCACCGGCCTCTAGCGGTGGCATGAGGGCTGAGCCCAGCGACCGCACCTCCACTACGAGTACTGAGGCAACGTCGGCGACTGCGACTGCGACTAAATCTACGACGGACACTTCGGGTACTACGGACGACACATCGACATCAGCGATCACCGTTGAAGAATCTGGACACCGGACACCGGCACGAGCCGACCAGCGCGACGTCAAGGAGTGAACGATGACCCTCGTACCGAGAGGGTCTGTACGTCTTCAAGCGTCGGCGCGCTCCTCTGAGGCGGCCTCGCGTCTCAAGACTCTCGAGGCCAGGGAGGAGCTGGCTCGCATAGAGCTTCAACGGACCCGCCTGGAGTTGGAAAGAGTGCAGGCTGAAGCCGCGCTCGCCCGGGCGAGGATGGAGCGGCTGGAGCTAGAGGAAGGAGTCACCAGCGAAGATGAAGAACCGGAAGACAGCTCGGTCTACATATGTGCCAACCGCTGCGAAGGATACGGAGAAGGAAGAGCAGCAGGTTCCGGTCAACACCAGCAGCATCCAGGAACTAGCAGAAGCGATCCGGGCAACGATCGGCGCATCTGCAGCACACAGCGGAGCAACGCCACCACCGAGGTACCTGCACGAGTTACCCTATTTCGATGTAAATAGCGGTGAGTGGCTTGCATTTAAAACTATTTACGATGATACGGAAGCGATGTTCTCGCCCGTTCAAAATATGGCAAGGCTTAGGGCAGCTTTGAGAGGATCGGCCAGGGAGGCCGTGAAGAGTATCCTCTTTTCAAACTGTCCGCCTAGCGATGTCATAGATAACTTACGTCAGCGCTCCGGTAGACCGGATGTACTAGCACTGATGGAAATAGATAAGTTAAAAAACCTACCGAAGTGCACCGACAACCCTCGAGATATCTGTATGTTTGCAAGCCACGTAAATAATACCGTAGCTACTATGCGCGGATTAAATAAACCGCAATACTTGGAATCACCGAAAGTCATAAGGATTATAATTGAGAAGCTGACTTCGGGGCTACGGTACAGATCGATTTCGCGGCAGACAACAACGCAGACGACGACTATGACCTGACGTTGGTGGCGAAATACCTCAACAGAGAAGCTGAACGGTGCGGCAAGTTCGGAGTAGCTGAAGTGATCGACAGGGGCCCGCGAAGACAGGCGCCTGGGCGACAGGTCACACACGCTGCAATAGAAGAAAAAAGAGACGAGAAGCCGGCGCGCACCGTCCGCCAGGATAGCGCAGGGCAATGCCCGCAGTGCAAAGGAGATCATCGACTTTACGACTGCAAGGAATTTAAAGAGGCTTCCGTACAACAACGTTGGGAAATGACGAAGACTGCAGGAGTATGTTTCAGATGTCTACATAGCCGTCACAGAAAAGAAAACTGCAAGCGAAGCAAGGTATGCAGGCGTTGGCACCATCACTTGTTGAACAGCGAAGGAGAGACGCGTCAGCAAGCGAAGACAGAAGATGCTCCAGTGAAGGAAGTCGCCAACGTCAGGACATCGGTCAACGCAGTGACTACAGCGAGAGCCTACCTGAAGATCGTTCCAGTCGAACTATATGGACCAAAAGGAAGCGCACGAGTCCTAGCACTGTGTCGACGAGGGTTCGACGGTGACACTACTGGACGCCGAGGTGGCGAACGAAATAGGCGCAACAAGTCCCGAGGAAACCATGGCCATCGAGACGGTCGGCGGTCAGAAGATCACGAAGATGGACTCCATGAAGCTTCAATTGAGGATTCGAGGCGTGCACCAGAGCGGCAAACGAACGATAAAAGGAGTAAGAACGATTAATGAAATTCACTTAGCCCCTCAACGCATCGACAGGTCCAGGATCGAAGACTGTAACTACCTGGCAAAGATGGTCGACCAGCTACACTACAGAGAAGAACCTCCTCGCCTGCTCATAGGTCAAGGCAACTGGAAACTGATCGTGTCACGAGCCGTGAGGAAGGGGAAACCAGGGCAGCAAGTCGCCTCGCTCACCAACCTAGGGTGGGTACTACACGGAAGCGACAGCAGCGTCTGGAATCCGGTGAATTTTCTTACTTGTGCACACGTCGTCGAACCTGATGAAGAACTGAATAAGCTGATAAAGGATCACTTCGCAATGGAATCACTGGGGATTCAGCCTCGCCACCCCAGCACCGACACCGAGGCTAGAGCACTAGCGATCCTGGAAGAGAGAAGTCGAAGTCTGCCTGAGGGACGCTTCGAGACCGGTCTGCTATGGAGAAACAACAATGAAGAAATGCCGAACAATAAGAAGATGGCCGAAAGCAGATTAAAGAATTTGGAAAGGAAGCTCGACAAGGACGACGAATTCAAAAAAGAATACGAGCGTCAGATCCAGAACTGGCTGGACAATGGGTACGCTGAAGAGGCACCCGACGGATCAACTTCGACCAAGAAATGGTATCTACCTCACTTCGCGGTCACGTATCCGACGAAAAAGAAGATACGGATAGTCCTCGACGCTGCTGCCAGTTACCAAGGAAAAAGTCTCAACGACACTTTGCTACCGGGACCGGACTTATTACAGTCTTTGTTTGGCGTATTACTACGATTTCGGCAAGGCCCGGTAGCCGTAGTAGCGGACATAAAGGAAATGTTCCTGCAGATCCGAATAAGAGAAGAAGATCGAGACAGCCTGCGGTTCTTATGGAGGGGTGAGCGGCGCACCGGGGAACCTAAAGAATATAGAATGACATCCGTCATAGTCGGATCAGCGTCTTCACCAAGCACCGCCATCTATATAAAAAACAAAAACGCAGCAGAGCACAAGGACAAGTACCCGGAAGCTGCTAGAGCTGTAGAGAAGAATCACTACATGGACGACTATCTTCACAGCTTCGTCAGCGAAGATCTAGCCTCAAGAATCGCGAAAGAAGTGAAGTCACTACATAACAAGGCGGGCTTTGAACTTAGAGGATGGACATCCAACAAAGAAGGCGCACTAACCGGCCTAGCAGACGAAGCGACTATGTCAAGAACCGAAGTGGAAATAGGTAAAACCGAAGAGAGAACGAGGACTGCTGTGGGCAACTAAAGAAGACACACTGAGTTTCAACACGCACCTACGTAACACAAAGGAAGACGTCCTCCTAGGTAACCAAGTACCTACGAAAAGACAGGTGACGAGCGCCGTTATGTCCACATTCGATCCGATGGGTCTGGCCTCACCTGTGCTCATCCAGGGCAAAAAGCTGTTACAGGACATCTGGAGAAGCGGCGTCGGCTGGGACGAAGAAGTAGCACCCGCAGAGACAGAAACCTTCAGACACTACACGGACAGTCTACGGCTGCTGAAAGAAATCCGGATCCCGAGATGCATCGCACCGAAGCACACCGAGGGGGAGCTGCACGTCTTCACAGACGCCAGCGAAACCGACCGTCGACGAGGAAGAGAAGATCCATGTCACTCTTGTTACGGGAAAGGCAAGGGTGTCGCCTATGAAGATAATCTCCATTCCGCGTCTAGAACTACAAGCAGCGGTGCTAGGCAGCAGATTGGCGCACTGCGTTTCAACGGAACTAGATTTGAAGATCAACGGTATACGCTACTGGACGGACTCGAGTACGGTACTTTCATGGATTAAGTCCGACCCCAAGACGTTCAAACCCTTCGTAGCGCACCGCCTCGCCGAGATCGAAGACACTACGAACCCCAGGGACTGGCGCTGGGTGCCGTCGGCGCAGAACCCGGCAGTTGACGCAACGAGGGGTATTCCAGAAGACTTCACATCCAATCACAGGTGGTTCGTACGACCGCAATTCCTGCACCGTCCGGAGGCGGATTGGCCGGCCCCGAGAACCTTCAAGAGAGAACGTACGAACGAAGATAAGACAGAAACTCAGTCCACGGCAGCAGTTACCAAGACGTCGATGAAGTCTACGAGTCCAGAGCCCTCGAGATTTTCGAAATGGTTAGTGCTTCTGAGAACGACAGCTAGAATTCTACAATTCATTGACTTATGCAGACCGAAGCACCGCATCCACGCCATCAAGAAGGCAGTCAGGAATGACTCCTCCTGAAGACGAAACAAGAAGAAAATAGCCCAGAAGGCTACAGCTGACTACGCAAAAGGAACCGAGCGTCGATTCCTGCCTATCGACGAACGACATCTGGAGAAGGTCGAGAAAGTACTCATCGAACGAAGTCACGAGGAAACCTTCAAAGAAGACCTGGTTAGACTCAGCAGATCGAAACCTCTGGAGAAAGGAAGCAAGTTGAAGAGGTTAGACGTCGTTCTGGAAGACGGACTTCTCCGACTGAGGGGTAGAATCGACGCTATATAGGGCTTAGACAAGGATTACCGAAGACCCCTGGTGCTCCACAGCAATTATTATATCACCAAGCTCCTGATTCGGTACTACCACAAGATGTTCAACCACGGAAACCGCGCTACTGTCATGAACGAGCTGCGGCAACGTTTCTTTATTATAGGAATACGATCGACAGTACGAGCGTTAGGACATCAGTGCCAATGGTGTAGGGTATGTCGAGCTGCGCCACATCAAGTACCAACTGGAGACTTCCCTGAAGAAAGACTGCACTACGGAGAAGCTCCCTTCACTTGCACGGGCATCGACTACTTCGGGCCGATGGTGGTGACAGTGGGACAACGACACGAGAAGCGTCGAGGAGCTCTGTTCACTTGCCTCACGACAAGAGCCGTGTACCTGGAACTGGCCTTGTCGCTTACAGCCGATTCCATGATCATGGCGCTACGACGAATGGCGGCGAGAAGAGGCATGCCAAAGGTCATCTTTAGTGACAACGGAACCAACTTCGTCGGAGCGAACAAAGAATTACAAGAGGCAATGAATCAGCTAAGAAAATAGGACGTCGTAGCAGAAACTGAAAAGCTCGGAGTCCGATGGAAGTACATACCGCCAGGAGCACCGAATATGGGTGGAGCCTGGGAACGTTTGGTGCGATCGGTAAAAACCGCCCTTAACGTGACCCTAAAAAAACGACATCCTAAAGAAGAAGTACTCCATACTCTATTGCTAGAGGCGGAGCACATTATCAATTCCAGGCCCCTGACGGACATCGACGACAGCAACGGGAAGGAAGCGCTCACGCCCAATCACTTCCTGATCGGGCGCTCGTGCGGCGCGCCTAGAATAGTCGTATGCAGCGACGGCGACACCATCGGGCGACTCACATGGAAGACAGCGCAACGACTGGCCGACCACTTCTGGAGTCGGTGGGTCAAAGAGTACCTGCCCACCCTGCTGCCAAGGAAAATCGACAGAGGTGCCTCAGCGAGAGACCTGCGCCGTCGTGCTCATCGTGGACTCCACGCTGCCAAGGAACACCTGGCCTCGCGGAAGGGTGATCCAGTGTCACCCCGTTCCCGACGGGCGGACGAGGATCGTGGACGTCGCGACCACAGGCGGCGTGCTGCGACGACCGAACTCCAAGATGGTGCTGTTGGTGCCGGGCGTCGCCGAGCCAGGGACTGGTGCTGCGCACGAGGGGGAGGATGTCGGCGACACAAAAACATAAACACGAATACGTGTATGTAAATAATGAAGTCTGTTTTAGTAATAAGCTACTATTTAAAGTACAATATAGCACTATTAAACTTATTAGAATTAGGGTCTAATGTAACACAAAAGAACAAAACGTAAAAATTCACATAGAAATTTTGTATCAATAACATAAGATATTAAGCTTGAATTTTGTAAATTCTATCATGATTATATTAGAATTTTGCTGCTTCCGTATACTGTGTGTAAATGAATAAGAAATAATCGACCTATGTCCATCTCTCTCGCACTTAGGGGATTGATGTCCCGCGAAGCAATGTTATCGTATAATTACGTAACTTGAAAATGTACTTTTTTGTTTTTGAAAAAATTACTTTCGAGTGTTACTAATCTTGTTAGAATCGACTCAAAACTAAATGCTGTGAAAGCATTTTGTAAAAAACTTTTCTATTTAGCGAGATATGCGAGGTGAAAATTTTGATACTTTACGAATAAGACATCTTTGATGTAAAATAACTGTTTACTATAAATTGTGACAATTATGTTAATTATATCATAAGATAGGGCGTTTCGAGGCGCAAATTGTAATGTATAACACTATAGGATAAGTTTAAGACAATAAAGGGAAACAGAGTCTGAAAGGGGTCAGCCATAACAAAAATATAGTCAAATTCGGCGTCGAAAACGCGGCTCTCGTTACGGGAAGACCGGGCCGCCTTATAAGAACGCGCATCGGCGGCGGGCAGTCAGTGTTCCGGCAATAGCGAAGACAGCAAGTACTTGAAGAAACAGCAAGAAGTCTTGAAGAAAAGTGAAGAATATTAAGAAGCCTCAAGATTCGGGAAGAAATCGCTGTAGGGCGTAGGCTAGGGTGGCTGACTCTTAACAGACGTCTCTATTTCAATTATCACGTCAATACTGTTTCATTGTCAGTACCCCGCTTACCCCTCTATATATTGCGAGTGGCGATTCGGGTTAAGGTAAGGGTGGTTGACTACAACAGACGTCTAAATCATATACTGTTTTTTGTCACCACCCTCCTTCGCCCCTACTCCTCCGTCGTCTGAAGGCAGAAGCAAGCGCAAAAGGGTGCGCCGGGACGGAACGCTACCAGCGCGGGAGGCGTGTACTACCTACTGTACCGCACCCCCCTCCTCACCGCGCTTCGTCAAGAGGGGAGTCTGTCCCCGGCGCCCGATCGGCCGAAAGGCTTCGGAGCGCCATTACACTAGGTAACTTTCTCCCGATTTTATTTTTAAATTTTCTAATTCTATGGAATTGCACTCCTCACTACGCGGAAAACAGTAGTGAGGAATTAATAATTCCTTGAGACTTACCCAAGAATTGCTTCTTCACGTTCACTGATAAGCGCGGCGGCCTTGTCGACTAAGCGACTAGTAATAGCATGCAAATTAAAATATGAACAAAAAAAATTAAATTATTTCAATAAAATGGAATCGAAACAATTATAAATGAAATAAATTACTTAAGATTACGAAATTTCAATGATTTTAATTGAAATATTAATTTTATTTATTATAATTTGTATTAAAATTATAATACCTAAATTATAAAAAAAAAATTAACTTCGTATCTTATTATCTAAATGTAATACACAATTCAATTTTTCTCAAATTCTAACCTAAGAAAACCAGAAGTTTTATTCTACTTATAACAGAATGCAAGGAAGATGAAGAGTTTTACTCACCAACCGGCGATCAGCATCATCAGCTCCAGGCTCCTCGCTTAGTGTCTTATTTATTTGGTTCTGGATAGTTCCTTATAGTCCTTCAAATCGTTTTAGCGAAATTTGACGCCTAATTTATGAATGAAGGCTATAATTTATACGGAAACTATCCTACCGGCTGCGCCAGACAAGTTTCCGGGAGTGCGAGTGGGTTTTTTTAAATAATAAAAATTACCTTTAACTTATGCTACAATCAAATTCAATCTAAACTTATTTTAATTAACCTAACGAGAGGACTGAGCAGAGTCTGATGCTTCAGTCCGAATGAATTAAAATTATTACAATTTTCCCACATTAAATACGTTTCCCAAGACATAAGGCGATTCCAGTTACATATGTTCTTATAATGCCGATTAAGCATTTACTTCTATCGTTCTCACGCCTTGAGCCAACATAACTACCTACATACAACAACATCAACAGTAATATTTATTACTAGCTGTGCCCGCGACTTCGTTCGCGTGGATTACAGAATGCTTAGTATGTCTCATGAAAAGCAAGGCTGCAGTTTGCGGTGCTTCTCAAGAAAGGAGTTTTTTACTTTGGATTTGGGGACTTTCTGGTTGTAACTATAAGCAGACAGTAAATGTAGTAGAGAATCCTTCCGCCGTTTTAAAAATAAATAAAGAAAAAAAGTGCTTTGTGCCAGTCTTTTATATATCGACTGTAAAGCAGTGCTTTTTCGCCGTCTTTCTCCTTGTATAATATAGAAGGTGAATTTTTAACATGGCTGGTAGGTAAAATATGAAATTATAAGAAATTGCAAAATATACTTAAAGAGTCTCGTGGTCGATTTATAAATATATACGGTACTCACATCAAAAAAATATTTTTTTCATTTTTTGTCTGTTTGCTCCGACTAATTTCTTAAACGGTTGGACCGATTTTGGTCGGGACGGGTTATAAGGAGTAACTTAAGCTGCCTTTAATAATAAACATACAATTATTTAATTCTATTTATCGAAAGGCACTAACTCAGGTAGCGAATTCCTTATTGGTTTTTTAACAATAAATATTGAAACGTGCTTTGTGCCAGTTTTAAATTTCGTCTGTAAAACAGTATTTTCGGCCGAGGTTCTCTTGTATATTATATAGGTATAAAGTGATTTTTTTTAACCGGGCTTAGAAACTAAAACTGCATTATTGATTTTTTGATATTTTTTCTAGCCAAAAATCGAACCCGCAAATTTTTAATAAAATAACACATTCTGTATGATTGCACCACCCGATAGTGTCAATTGTATTAATCAACTTCTGGGAAGTAACAGTAAAAAACAAATTAAAGTAAAAGTATTTTTTTAGAAAATGATACTAATTAAATCCTTACATTAAATTAAAGTTAGGTAATCGATTCTACAGAGACAATCAACATTCAAAAGTGAAAATTTGAAATTAGAATATGATGTAGCCCTACGTGGATGCTGATAGGCAGTAATGTGTTCTATCTAACAGAATCCAAAATATTTTCAAGTCATTTAAACTAAAAAAATAAATATAACTTGCTTTGATTTCATTAAACCCTGTATCAAAATAGAACAGGACAGATGGTTATATACTTCTTTAAAAATATATATTAGAAAAGATTTGACATTTTCCATTTTTACGCCATTTTCTCAAAATAATGTCGGCGTGGCTTGACTTAATACTGCTTATCACCAAATGTAAGTAGATGAGGTTAGGGTACAATCATCGGGTCCCGTTATGTCTAGGAAACATCTACATTACTTCGAAAAATTCGTTTATAGGCTGCATCAAAATGCTAGTCACCTCCTAAAGTAACGAAGCAGGGCGATGTGGTACAATACAATCGGAAGTCTATAAAATGAACAACTTAAAGTTACTTCTTTTATGTTTGTTAATTTCACGTCACCTACTCCGTTACCTATAGTAGATAGGTTTAGACAATTGAATTGAAAATCTACATTTTTTTGAAACATTTAGACTCTGTGATTGTACCCGCTATTAGCGTTACAACATTACGTCTAAAAGGATGACTGCAAAATACTATTCAAATAATCTTAATATTTAATTATTTACTGAAAGTAACAATATTGTAGTAGTATAACATATTCTCAATGCTTTCTTATAATTTTGAATGCCCGTTCCACGAATTCTCATCCGCTACTCCTTATAGTTTCGGATTCGGCCTGTCATGTTCAATTAAGAATTTACCCTAAATATAATATTATTTGTATAATTATTATATTTTTATGATATATATCATTCCCATTGAAATCAGATATTGTTCACTGTTTAATTCGTTTTAATTTTGTTTTGGCGTAACGCTTTCTTTATTAATTTATATAAAAAAACTAAAATAGAAGTAAGTCTAAGTTAATCCTTATAACATTAGCTAACTTTGAGTGAAAGTATCATCAAAATCGGTTTAGCCGTTTTAGAGATTAGTCGGAATAAACAGACAGACAGACTGACAGAAAAAAAATTAAAAATGGATTTTTTGATGTAAGTACCATATATACTTTAATGCATTTAGTGAAAAGCACAAAAAATTGTTCGACTTGATTCCTTAAATTGACATAAGCTTACTACAATATATTAGTGAAAACCGCATCTAAATCGGATAAGCCGTTTCTGAGATTAGCGTGCACAAACGCACAGATAAACAGACAAACAGATAAGAATTCTAAAAATCATTGTTTCGGGTTCTATTGAGTTGGCAAAGGCCCCCCATAATATTTTTTTTTTTCATATATCTCTCATGTACAGACAGCGACCCGTTAGAATTTTATTATTAGTATAGATTTTCCTGGCCAGAAATAGAACCCACTACCACCTAATAGTGTCACTTGTAAAGATCAACTTTTGGAAAGTAATAGTAAGCGGCAAATTAAAGGAAAAGGTTTTTTTTACAAAATAACATTAAATCTATACATTAATTAAGTTAAGTATTCGATTCTACATAGACATAATCAAATATGTGGGTTAAATCATGGGTTCCGGTAAGTTTAGAAAAAAATGTGCGTTACTTCGAACGATTTCTTTATGAATTGCATCAAAATGATAGTCACCTACTAAAGTGAGGAAGAGTGTGAACAATACAATCGAAAATATAAAAAATGATTTACTCACAGTAACTTCTTTTATGTTTGTCTTTTTTTTTCTATGTGAGTTATACAAAGTTGATAGAATGTCACGTTTGTTTTGGTCCTTGTCATCTACTCAGTTACCTACGTAGGTTTAGATAATTCTTAAAAAGATGAATCAATTTGTTGAAAATCTACATTTCACTGGACTCTGCTATTGTACTCACCCGCTATTAGCGTTACAACATCCCGTTGCTAAAGATTTAATTAATGTAAGAATTTGATAGAATTTTGTAAAACAAAATAGCCTTTTCTTTTTCTTGCAGTTTACTGTATAGTATTACCTCACTAAAGTTGATCTTTAGTAGATATATAACTAGATATATGTGCGTGCTGCGTCACCACAGATGAGCGCCAATAAAGTCAGTGCGTAATGAGCTACAGCGCGTTTCACTTGTGTCCTATATTTACCAGTGGCAACGAGGAACATCTACCCACAAAGCAAAAAATAAAAAACGAACAAAGGATTTGAGGCTGATTAAAATGTTTTCCAATTCTAAGCCGTTTTTTGGAAATATAACTACATTTAATCATCAGCATCAAGATTGGGTCACATATAAAAGTCGACTCCAGCAGTGGTTCGTGGCAAATGACATCGATGGCGAATCGGACAAAGGAGGACTTAAAAGGCGCGCCATATTGCTTAGCGCATTCGACGAGAGCACTTATCAACTGGCCAGCAATCTCGTTTTTCCAAAAACTCTTGACGCAGTGAGTTATGTGGAAATTGTACGAGTTTTGGATGTACATTTTACTCCAAAGCGCTGCGGGTTTGCAGAACGTCATCACTTTTACGCGGCGTCGCAGCGACCGGGGGAGTCGCATGCACAGTGGGCGGCGCGGTTACGAGGTCTAGCGAGCCATTGCAGTTTCAAGAATTTAGAAGAAGCTTTGCTAGACAAATTTGTGATGGGGATGCTTCCGGGCACCGAAAAAGAAAAACTCTTCGCAATGGAAATCGGGGAGTTGTCGATGGCAAAGGCAGTTGACCTGGCGGAGGGCGTGCGGTGTGCACGCATGGCGACTACGGCAGCAGGCATAGCAGAAGGAGTCAGCGTTGACCCTTTGTTTAAAATGACAAAGGGCCGCGCCAATCGTAGTGACGGTGATAAGTGTTCCGTGTGCGGTCGAAAAAATCACAAATCTAGTGAGTGTCGGTTTGTAAATTACCGGTATAGGAAGTGCAATAATAAGGGTCACCTGCACCGAATGTGTAAAAAAGTCAATTACGTAGACTCAGATGAGGTGAACGAGGGTGACGACGGTGAGTTTTTTAATATTCGCAGTAATAACGGGGGGCCTATGACCGAAACAATATCTATCAATAATATTTTATTAAAATTTCAAATTGATAGTGGGTCGTCTGTAACCGCTATATCAGATAAAACTTATTATTCTTATTTTAACAGTGTTACTTTAATTCCTACCAACAAAAAGCTTATCAGTTATAACGGAGGCTTAATTAAAAGTTTAGGTATAGCGAGGTTACCAGTGACATACAACAATAAAACAAACGTATTAGATTTTTATGTCATACAAAATGGAGGGCCGCCATTGCTTGGTCGCGATTTTATTTCAAAATTTAATTTAGAATTATCACCAATTAACGGTTGTTATCATGTGTCGTCGGTACCGGAATCGGAATTGCAATCATTTTTAACAAAATACTCGGATATTTTTACCGACGAATTAGGTTGTTTTAATAAATATAAAATTAAATTGCACTTGAAAGAAAATGCAAAACCAGTTTTTATGAAAGCCAGGCCGGTTCCGTTTGCGTTAAGGGATAAAATAGATAAAGAAATAAGCCGTTTATTGCAGATCAAGGTCATCGAGCCCGTCGAGTTCTCGGAATACGCGTCACCTATTGTGCCGGTGTTAAAACATGACGGTACGGTTCGTCTATGCGCTGATTACTCACAAACGTTAAACAAACAGTTATTAGTGGAGAAATATCCTTTACCGACTATACAAGAACTTTTTACACGATTACATGGTGGGGAACAATTTTCAAAATTAGACATGTCTTCAGCGTATAATCAGTTCGAATTGCTAGATGATAAACATGTCACTTGTATAAACACACACAAAGGGTTATTTAAATTTAAACGGCTTGTGTTCGGGTTGTCTTCGGCCCCCGCCATATTTCAGAGGGCCATGGAAAGTATTTTATCGGGGATAGATGGCGTACTTTGCTTTTTGGATGATATCCTTATTACAGGAAAAGACAAGGTGGAACATTGGGCTAGGTTAAAATTAGTTTTCGATAGATTAAAAGATTCGGGCTTAACATTAAGAAAAGAGAAATGTGAATTTTTCAAAAATGAAATAAATTACCTCGGATATATAATTGATAAAAACGGGATAAGGAAATCGACGGAAAAAGTTAAAGCAATTTTAGAAGCTGCAGTCCCTAAAAATTTAAAAGAGTTACAGTCGTTTTTAGGTTTAATTAATTATTATAGGAATTTTGTACCCAATGCATCCACGCTCTTAGCCCCTCTGTATGATTTATTAAAGAAAGGAGCTAAATGGTCGTGGTCCCCGCAACACGAAAGGTCGTTTTTGGAAGTAAAAACATTTTTAACTTCAGAAAACGTATTAGCTCATTTTGATTCAACCGCAAAAATCATATTAACGGTGGACGCTTCACCTTACGGGTTAGGGGCGGTGTTATAGCAGGTCGGAGCCGACGGCTTAGAACGTCCAGTTTCGTTCGCTTCACGAACGCTAAACTCAGCTGAAAAAAAGTATTCTCAAATACAAAAAGAAGCCACTGCTATAATCTTTGGGGTACGCCGGTTTCATCAATATTTATATGCTAGATCCGAGCCGTTTATATTAAGAACCGACCACAAACCGCTTATTTCAATTTTCGGTTCCCAGAGGGGAATACCAGAGGTGTCTGCAAATAGGTTGCAAAGGTATGCAATATTTTTGTCAGCATATAACTACACCATTGAATATGTCAAAAGCGCCAACAATAGTGCAGATTTCTTATCGCGCGGTATTCGGCCGGCGACAGCAGCGGCGTCAACCGACGGAGCTGCGAGTATTAGTCCGGGAGGAACTCGCGACGACGCCGGTAGTGTACGTGGATGGAACGAGACGGCTACATACGTCAATTTTATTTTAGAAGGATGTTTACCGGTGACATTAGATCAGTTAAAACATGAGACTAAAAATGACCCGGTACTCACTCAAGTTAGTGTTTATGTCTTTAAGGGTTGGCCTCGGAAAGTTTATGATTGTAATTTATTACCATATTTTAAATGTAGGTTGCAGTTATCATTAGAAAATGGAATTTTAATGCGGGGGCATAAGATAGTTATTCCAGAAAAATTACGTAAACACATATTATTAGAATTACACAAGTCACATTTGGGTGTAGTAAAAACTAAGGCGGAGGCCCGTTATAGATTTTGGTTTCCGGGAATTGATGAAGCGATAGAAAAAATGATCGGAGATTGTTCAACATGCATTAGTATACGGCAATCGCCACCCCGCGCTCCGCCGGCGCCCTGGCCGTATCCGAGACAACCATTCAATAGAATTCATATAGATTTCCTTGGACCAATTCAGAATAAAATGTTTTTTGTAATAGTTGATGCTTACAGTAAGTGGGTTGAGTGTTTTAATATGAATAATAATATTACATCGGGATCAGTTATTGGTAAATTGTATGAATTCATGTCTAGGTTCGGGGTACCTCAAACAATCGTGAGCGATAACGGCACTTCATTTACATCTGAGGAGTTAATGTATTTTGTAAATTAAACGGAATATGTCACTTGACCTCGCCGGCATACCATCCCTCCAGTAACGGCCAAGCAGAGACTTATGTTAAAATAGTGAAAAAGGGCATAAAAACAGCTTTGTTGCTAGGTGAAAATGCGCAAGATATGAATAATAAGTTATTAAAATATTTATTCGACTATCGGAATTCTGTGCATAGTACAACGGGGGTGTCTCCCGCAAAACTGGTATTCGGTCGTCAACTGAGGTCAATACTAGATCTTTTAATTCCTCATCCGTCGCCTTCGTCCCCTCGTCTGAATAATCATGTTCAAAACAAACAGTGCTTGCAGACTAAATATCACGGCGGAAAATTAAGAACTAATTTTAAACCAAATGATGTAGTGATGTTTAAATCTTATATAAATAAAAACAGATATGTGTGGGGTAAAGGTACTATTATCAAACAGTTGGGTAAAGTGTTATACTTAATAAAAACTTGTGAAGGTATTAATGTTAAAAAACACAAAAATCAAATTATTTTGTCAAGGAATGTGTCTAAAAACCAACTGGTTCAACCGGGGAACAGTAATCGAAGTGAGGAGGAAAATCAACACCGAAGTGATGTGAAACTTGCATCAGTTTCCTCGGCGAGTACGCAAACTAAGATGGTTTTGAGGAATATTCCTAAAGTAAACTATAAAAAATATTTTTAGATAAAAATAATTGTCAAATAAGGGGGGAGGAAATAGTAGATATATAACTAGATATATGTGCGTGCTGCGTCACCACAGATGAGCGCCAATAAAGTCAGTGCGTAATGAGCTACAGCGCGTTTCACTTGTGTCCTATATTTACCAATCTTTATAATGTGTGAAGGTATCAGATGGTGCAATACTACAGAATGTGATTTTTTTTCAAAATCAACGTGTTCGTTTCTGGCCACGAAAACTTATTTTTCAAAAAAACTAATGATGCAGTTTTAGTTTTAATCAAAATCGGCTCTGTGACTTAAATTATTTTTCGCTTTTGCTTATAGTTTCGGTTTTGTTCTATCATATCCAGTAAAAAAATTACCCAGTAAATATATTATTTTCTAAAATGATTATATTAATATAATATATATCTTCCCTATTTGAATCAGATATTATTCACTATTTCATTGGTTTCAATTTTGTTCTTTATAAAATTGGCTTTCTGCTAGTGAAAGTTTCATTAAAATCGGTCCAGCTGTTTCAGATATTAGCCGAAACAAACTGAGTGACAGATAGACAGACAAAAATCTTAAAATTGGTAATTTTGTTGTAAGCACCGTGTATACTTTCATATGCATTTATTTAAAATTACGAACAGACACATCAATTTTATTTATTTGTATAGATGTATACCTTCCCTTCTTAAATCGGAAAATGTTCACTATTTTATTGGTTTCTCCAATATTTTGTTATCGTGTAATTCTCTTTTTTACTTATTGATTAAAATAACTATATTTTTTTTTTAAATATAAGTAGCCTAATTTAATCCTTATAATATTAGCTATAGGGGCTGCTGTAATGTTTTTAAGAACTTTTTAGACTTTGTGATATTTTGTGATTGTTTTCTTCCATTCCCACTCCCTTCTCTGGGCCTCACGTGATTAATGGACATCCTCTAACTGCGAGTGAAAGTCCCATCAAATTTGATTCAGCTGTTTCAGAGATTAGTCGTAAGAAACAGAATGACAGTACTTGATATAAGTACTTTCATGCATTTAGTGAAAATCACAAATAATGTTCGACGTGACCCCATAAGTTGACATATCTTTTTTAGCGGGTACAAACGCACAGATAAACAGACAAACAGACAAAAATTCTAACAAATTTTGTTTTGGGTTCTATTGCGTAGGTAAAGGCCTCCAATATTTTTTTTTCATATATCTTACATGTACAGACAGCGACCCGTTAGAGTTTTTTTCATATATATAGATTTAAAAATATCTAAAATAGAAGTAACCCCAAGTCACTCCTTATAACATTTGCTAACTGCAAAAAGTACCATCAGACAGACAGACTGACAGACAAAAAAGTTAAAAATGTATTTTTTTATGTAAGTACTGTATATACTTTCATGTATTTAGTTATAAACACAAAAATAACTGGTCAAGTGCGAGTAGGACTCGCGCACCGAGGGTTCCGTACAAACATATAGAAATCTATATAATCTAACCC
Organism: Hypolimnas misippus; assembly: GCA_037950945.1. NCBI lineage: Eukaryota > Metazoa > Arthropoda > Insecta > Lepidoptera > Nymphalidae > Hypolimnas > Hypolimnas misippus. The sequence continues at coordinate 1,647,555 of JBBEEQ010000007.1, forward strand.
ATCTACGCCATTTCTGGTCTTCATCATCAGTTCCAACATAAGTTACTATCAAAAATACCTAAATCGGTATACGCTTGCCTATAATATTTGAGGAGTTCTCTCAATTTCTCCAGGATCCCATCATCTGATCCTGACCTGAAGACAATGGGACCACCTTGGAAGTATACCTTTTCAAACAAAAAAAATTTTGAAAATCGGTACCCAAATGGCGGCGTAATCGGCGAACAAACATAAAAAAAAAATTAAATACAAGGTCGAATTGAAAACACTCCTTTTTAGAAGTCGCTTAAATATAATCAAATATTATGTAAATATGGATCACGTCCCAAAAACTATTTTGAAACTACTTAGGAGCACTTTAATTTAAAACACGATCATGGATGCAATCCATGGAAACACAAAATTTTATTTTAAGTACTAATACACCTTATACTTTCAAAAAAAAAGTTATAGCGCGATTCAGGATACACCTAGCGCCATCTCTTGACAATTTCAATGAACTAACTTGTTGACTTTGACATTAACAACATAATTATATTATATTTTATTCTCGTTTTATTTTTATTTATATTCTACTACACTCCACTACCCCTGCACTACGTTCGTAAAATATTCAGATTTACATTATCAATCAAAACATATATTAGTGTTGCCAAAACGAAAATAATTAGTCCTTAATTCGAACAAAACTAATTGTTTATTTATAAATAACTAATTATATTACTAATAACCAGAAGACTTATATGTGTAGATAAATAAGTAAATTAAATAACTCGATCTGTTTGAATTTAATTTTAAAATTTTCGTACTAAGTCAATACGAGTACTTAAATCAAATCGCGTGAAGCTCTTATATTGAATGTTAATTACGTAATGACGTTATAAATCGATGATAAAACTTTTAAATGAAAAGTTTATTTTATAATTTTTAGCGCGTTTAAATAATAATTAAAATAAAAAATTTTATTAATCGAGCAGAATTATATCACAGTTAATGTCATAATGTTGTAATAGATGGCATTAGCTGTACGCTGCATCGCGCTATCATTTTGTTAGCTGCGATATATAGATTGCATTGCGTTGTTTATAAAGGTTTGCTGCTTTTTAATGTTTTCGTATTGATACAAATTTCTTCTCAGTGTTTGTAAAATTGTTTTTTTGACCATGATCAACTTCTATGTTAATTTGTTACAAGTACATATAATTTTAATTCTAAGATTAATATATTTTCCGCTTGATCAATTTACAACTTGATACATTTACGCGTTCCTGAGAAAAAGGTTGAAAGACAGACGTACAGACTGACAGACACACGAACAGAAATTTACAGTTTTCGGATTTTTTCCTTTATGTATACTAAAGGACCTTGCTCCTGGCCAAATTTCATAATGCTTGGTCAATGGGAAGTACCCTATAGGTTTTGATTCCCTTGCGAAAACGTTAAAAACGCTATCATACTTAAAATATGTGATATAAATGACCGTATCTTTTGATTGCGTTAACTTAGAAGTTTGATTTTTTCACAGCTCTTAGTAATTACAACTCTGAGTACTTGACGTTGATAAAAATTTGTTACCTTCACGCGTTTCTGAGAAAAAGGTTGAAAGACAAACTTACAAACAGATAAACATACATACAAAAATTTACAGTTTTCGGATTTTTTCCTTTATTTGTACCATAAGATCTTACTTCTTGCCAAATTTCATCGTGCTAGGTCAATGGGAAGTACCCTATAGGTTTTGATTCCCTTGCGAAAACGCAAAGTGATCCTATAAGGGTTCCGTTTTTCCTTTTAAGGTACGGAACCCTTAAAATCACGAAATCTAGTGATAAAATCGTTAAAGTGGTAACACACGGTAACAATGATGAAGACTCGATGGTCAAGGCCAGGCTAGCGGCGAAACTGATAACTTAAAACGAATTATTATTATTTAAAAATATTAATACATAATTATAAAATACAGAATTACGTAATAATAAATAAAATATTACTCGACAGTAGTACGGATGAGTGTTAAAAACGTTATTTGTTTTTTTTTTTAAGTTTTATTTAAAAATACCGTAGTACATTAATATTATTGAACTTCGCTAGTTTACCCAATATTATGAATTCTCCTTTTTCGCATGAACTCTGCAACTTACGTATTATTTTTGTTATTGAATTCTAAATTGTTCGTTTTTGTTACTAAACCCCTATTATCAACCACATATTAGCTTTCTTTATAAAAAAATGATGAAACCGTACTTCAGCGAAAAGTGAATGTGCTATGGGTTATGTTTGTTAAAACCTGAACAGTTATTTATAAATAAACAATTAGTTTTGTTCGAATTGAGGACTACTTATTTTCGTATTGGCATCAATAATATATATTTTGATTGATAATGTAAATCTAAATATTTTACTATCGTAGTATAGTGGAAGTGGAGTGTTGTAGAATATAAATAAAAATAAAACGAGAATAAAATATAATATAATTATGTTGTTAATGTCAAAGTCAACAAGTTAGTTCATTGAAATTGTCAAGAGATGGCGCTGAGTGTATCCTGAATCGCGCTATAACTTTGTTTTTTTGAAAGTATAAGGTGTTTTAGTACGTAATGAAAATTAATAAAAAATATTGTTTCCATGGATTGTACCCGTGATTTTATTTTATATTAAAGTGACCTTAAGTAGTTATCAAACTGTTTTTGGGACGTGATCATATGTATATTTGATTATTTTTTAAGCGACTTCAAAAAAAGGAGCGTTTTCAATTCGACCTTCTATTTATTCTATTTTTTTTATGTTTGATCGCCGATTACTCCGCCATTTGTGGACCGATTTTCAAAAATTTTTTTTCGTTTGAAAAGGTATACTTCCTAGGTAGTCCCATTGTCTTCAGGTCAGAATCTGATGATGGGATCCTGAAGAAATTGAGGGAACTCCTCAAATATTATAGGCACACCTATACCGATTTAGCTATTTTTAATAGTAACTTATGTATTTACCTTCAGAAAATCACTTTTGGTGAAATGGAACTGATGATGAAGACCACAGATGGCCACCAAAACTACTCAATAACAAGTATTTCACGGCTTGCTATTCGTTTATTTCGATAAAAATGCTAAACAATTTACGCTCGTCACAATGCATATGGTGAAGTGGAGCTGATAATGCAACACCAGGAGAACTCCTTAATAATTAACAGCCCTACATCGGGAAAAGATATATATTGTTGACGGCAATGAACAGTTGGCATTAGGCTATTGTAATTTAGGTAAATCACGTAATCTTACTATATTCGTAACTCAAAAGTGCGAAATATTTTTTTTGAGACCTATTAAGAGTAATATTCCTTTACAGACTGCGGGAGTATACAAACTCGAATGTGAGTGTGGTTTATCTTACAAAGGCCAAACAAAGAGAAGCATCGGTACTAGGGTCAAGGAACACATAGGAGATGTAAAAATAGGCGTTCTTCAAAGTCTGCAGTTTGTGAACATGCTTTAGATAAACCTAACCATTTTATTCGATTTGATTAACCACAGATCCTCGCTAGACAACACAGATTCATTCCTAGAATGATACGCGAGGCTATTGAAATTCAAAAACATCCGAACTTCAATAGAGAAGATGGTTGGAGACTTTCTAACACCTGGGATCCACCGGAACGTTATTCAAGATACCATCTAAGAAACCGTTGGCGGTAGTTGTAAATAATATTTTCTAAAAAATCTCAAATAGACAAATGTCACCTTAGTCTACCCGTGACCACGAACGCTGCAAAGTGCTCGAAACGTCGGGATGATAAAAATAATTAATGTACGCGATAATAAATCCATTTAAATAGTTTTATTTCAATGAATAATAATCGCGAAAATTTAAGACAAGACTTTTTTTTTGTTTACGCAGGGGAAATCTTCGAAAAGATACCCGATTCCTGGGGGGGAGATCGGGTTATGTGGCGATTTATACCCACTAAAACCCCTGCGATGGCTTTTCTCTCCACGGAAATGGAGAGGCCTCGGGATCGCTTGCGCATGCGCTGCCCCTCCCGTGCGACGCTTCGCTCGTGGCTGGCGGAGCTCGTCTCAGGAGGGCAAAGTGTGGTCTTGCCCTCCCCGCACCCCTCGCTGGTGCGTTCGAGGCCATTGCGACTGCCGTCCTCCTCGGGGCCGTATGTAAACGGATGCGTGGGACCCCCATCTCACGCACCCACGGCCCGAAGGCGCGCTCTATTTATTCTGCCCCGGGCACTGGGGCTAGGAGGCCAGAAGGACGACGCCTCTGTCGTCCTCGTCGGGCGGGATCGGCCCTCTCCCGGGCCCGCCCTGCCATCTCCTTCTGGACCATGACGGTCTCACAGAAGGCGACTATGGCCTCCCACGCCGATTCCCTGCGGAGCATCGCCGATACGACTGCTCGCAGGGAGAGATTTCGCCCGATCTCCTGGACCAAGACCTGCCTTTCGGCGGCCCACGCGGGACACGCCGCCAGCGTATGCTGTGCAGTGTCTCGATCCGCCCCGCAATCGTGGCAAACTGCCGTCGCCTCGCGTCCGTCTCCGCCAGAATGTCCAAGGGCGGAAAGCACGCCAGGACAGTTGCCGCCTCAAAAAAAAACGAACCCAAGAGATACAAATGAACTAAAAGGCATAAAATAAATGTTTTCTACAACATTTTGAAGTCGGTACCAGTAAATAAGACGTAAGAGGTTACGCCGACTAAATGTTACGTAATTAATTTTTATATTTGAAATCCTTGGCTTACGTAACTGTTGGGATAAATTCAATTAAGTTTATTTACAAGATTGTTACAATTAGTTTGCCAGTCCGAAACCTGATCAAGTGTGGCGGTAAATTCGAATCATACCTGAGGTAATTAGACGTATTTCCGTAGGTCAATGACCTAACCACAGCTGACTGAGATCAGTGACCTGTCTAGCTTTTTTTTTATAATAAAACATACACATTAATATATTTCACAAGCCATTAAACCATTTTCTGGTTTGTACTGGCTAAGAAAAGTATTCGCATGTACCTAATATTTATTAAAACTAAAACGGCAACATAAACGCCAAACACCCGCTACCGTTCAGCAGCGGTGGAGAGCGAAACGGCTATATGTAGTTTATTTGCGTCAAAAGTTGCACTATTCCCCGTTGCCTGTCCCCACCGCTGAAGACCGGTTCGGACGTTGTACAATACATGCTGTTCCCAAATGTCTCAGTTATTTTTATTTATATAGATACTATGACTTTTTTTTATGTTATAACTTTTGATAAAAATATTTTTTTAGGACATTTTTGATATTTTTTTCTGTAATTTTTTTCTCTAATATTTTTTGGTAACTCATTTATAAACATAGGTAGGACATAACTAAGAGATTTTTTTCCGTATACATTTTTGGTTCTTGGTAAGGTTAAGTTTTTATTAGTTATATTTCTGGTAGTCATATTATGAATATAAGGATTTTTTAGTTCATTATTAAAATAATTGTTAGAGAGTATAACTTGTTTATAATAATTATAATTTATTTATTTAAAGGTACAAAAACCCACTTTACAAAATTACTCCGGAATAAAATAAATTTTAGGAATACATCAGTCTGACTATAATATAAAATAATATGTATTACTTTCGACAGTTATTACTACTTCCTGTTAGCCTCCTGGTGCACCGAAAGCCAAAATTTAAAAATCGAACAGTCATGATACCCTGCAAACGTGTTCAAAATCTCATTCTTTGATGTTCTTAGACGCTTCCAAAATGCTGCTATTCTCGATCTAATGATCGCATACAAATCAGGTATTCCAGCTTTTGCAAACATTTCTGATACACTGCAATACCTATACAACTTCATCAGGATACGATAGGCATCATTGTATTGTACCCTAATGTTATTCATAGCACGTCTTGTAAAACTTACCCACAGCTGACATGTATAAAAACATGAACAATATGTTCTAAATAATGTCGCCTTCACATCATCACTGCATTTTGCAAACCTCCGAGAGAGCATGTTGCATCTAATAGCTAGGGCACGACGTTCTGTTTCTATGTCTTCGTCATCAACAAGAGCCTCAGTTAGAATATGTCCTAGATATTTAAATCGCTCAACTCTCTCAACTCGAATCCCATCAAGATATGCATCTGGAATTGACTCCGGACCCCTACCCGAACGGAAAACCATCGTAACTGTCTTCTTGACATTGTATTTCAAGCCATGCTCTGCAACATAACTTTCGCAGACTGATAACATGATAACAGTGTCCGAAGGCCCCTGATGGAGGGACTCAGAAGAACCATATCATCAGCATAGCTAAAATTGTTCATGCACGTAGAACCAACATGACAACCAACTTTGGCACTTCTAAGTCGCACAATCAAGTCATTCACATATAGATTAAACAGATCAGGAGAAGTCAACCCTCCTTGGCGAACACCGCATTCTAGCCTATATTCGCTAGATGTCGCGTCACCCCATCTTACATTGTTAGTTTGGTTTTCATACCAGTATCTCAACAAATTCGTTGTTCTTATAGGGACTGTAGAAGCCTGCAGTTTTTGCCAAAGTTAATTATAATTTACAAGGTCAAAGGCACGGCTTAAATCGAGAAAACACGCATAGACCGATGTTCCTCTCTTGACATAATGATTAACGGTTGCTTTTAAACTAAAGATTGCTGAATCAGTTGAAAGCTCGGAACGAAAACCAAACTGCGCGTCATCCAACTTAATATTGTCCCTTAAACTACTATGAATTAGTCTTTCCAATATTTTCCCTAAAATAGTCCCTAAAGAAATCGGTCTATAGTTTTTGATATTAGAAAGATCACCAGTTTTAATCTTAGGAATTGGAACCACCACTGTTCTCATAAGCTGCTTCGGCAGGTAACCAAAATTGATACAAGCATTATATAGGTTGGCCAGTATTTCATATATTTCAATTCCAGCGTACAAAATATGTTCTACACTCAGACCATCTATACCAGGAGATTTTCCTACTTTCATTTTGCGAACTATCTCTGCTACATCCTCAGCCGTAAAGGAAACAATGTCCATAGTATTAGTACTTACAGGTGCAGAATTCCCACTGCGCGCAGGCAAAGGATCGACTCTGAAGTGGCGTGAAAACAATTCAGAGATTTTTTGTTTGTCATTTAAGCCTTCTACAGCTACAGGTATACTAGTTTTATTAGTTTTACTATCGGCCTTGTGCATAGCTAATATGTCCAGTTTCATTTTATCCTCATTGTTTTGACACCACTTCAGCTTATTTTTAAAGGCTTTACGACTTTCAATCATATTTTGATACAAACCTCCTGTATTTGGCCTACCACCAAGACTCCACCAGTTATAACACATTTTAGCTCTTTCGTGATATTGTCTAACGTGATAATTCCAACCAAAAATTTTTCTATGTGCACCATTCGACTTAACAGAGCTGTTGTTACAACTGTATATAGCCGCCATCTGCAGAACATTTACAATATTATCATAAAATACGTCAATTAAATATAAGTGTTCATTGCAACTAAAGTTTAAACAATTATTACATTGACTAGATAAATACAATGAACTTAATTTATCACAACAATACTTTCTATATAAACTAATTTGCTTCGCCTTTGTCCCCGCGTGATGCCTTGTAAGTGGTTCTCGCTCGTCAGAGTATCTTTACCTATTATCTTACTCATCTGACAGGTAATTACTAATGGAACATGATCAGACCAGTAAACACCATACACCACATGGACAGATTTAATCGTATCTCGTGCGGCATTGGTACACAGTGGTCAAGCCATCTATTAGCTCCATTTGCGTCACTTACAAAAGTGTGCGTATCAACTGGAAGCAATTCCATGTCCACACAAGTTAGAGAGTTCTCCGCACAGAAAGCCTGGAGTTCGTCTCCAAATTTAGCCTCCGGGTGCGCGTTAAAGTCTCCCAAAATAAATACAGCTTCTGTATTTCTGTCCTCAATAACAGCAGCTACACTAGCCAAACAGTCCGTAAAAGCGACCAGGTTGTCTTCACAATCCGTTGGTAGGTAGACGGTTAATATTAAAAATTGACGGCAATCTACTTTGACTTGAACAGCAGCCAGTCTATCACTAGCACAGTCTAACACAGTCACATCAGAAAAAGCTGATTTTCTCCATAGGAGTGTCAATCCACCGTATGGACGTCCTCTCAATATACCTGACGACGTATCCACCGAAGACTTAGCAAAACACCCAAAATTATCACTGATTTCATTGACAAACCCAAGGTCATGCGGTAACAACCAAGTCTCTTGTAATGCAATAATATCCGCGAACCCACAGAACGCTCTTACTTCTTCAATAGATCTTTAAGACTTTTACAGTTGTAAGAAATCATTTTAATATTCAACTCTTTAGACCTACCCATTAGGTGTGTTTTTTTAAAGCTGCGGTAATTCTACGTTCTCGGTATCTACGATATACGAGGCCAACCGGCCAAAAATTGGAATTTAAAAATATGTCAATTTTACTGGTCGGTATCGTTACCTTAAATGAGTTAAAAGACGTGTCCTTAAACTGCGGGAGCATTTCCACCCCAATACATTTTTCACCTCTATCCGAGATATGTTCCATTATGTCAGATAAATTTGCAGACTTTGTAACCCGTGAGACGTAAATTGAGCACTGCGCTTCCACCACTTGAATCTTTCCGGTACTTTCTAAGGTACCACGTAAATTATTAAATTTATATTTACGTTTCTTACGACTAACTATTGTAAAATCATTATCATTATCGCATTCAGGTAGCTGTCTATTTACATCTTCATTCGATTTTGATAATAAACCATCCTTAAATTGCAAACAGCTTTCATCCGTCTGATTGTACTGCATACGAGTGCTATTAGCTTGTCGCTTGCGTTTCTCTTTACTCGCAATATCTCTGTACGTTGGCGTAAACACTGATTCAATAGTTTTTTCAATCGTTTTTTTCTTATCGTCGTGTGGCGCAGGCACAAGCGGAAGCGACTTTGATTGTTCGGGTGTTAGAAACAGTGTATTAACCTCGGCATTTTTATATTTAGATTGATCAAATGAATTGCGTAATTCCTCTAATTCCGCACTCATTTTCGTCTGGAATTCCAAAAATGCATTCTTCATAATTGTCATGTCCTTTAGAAGTCGAGTCACATCAACATAGTCAAACGAAACCGGTGGCAGTCGGTTTAAGTCTCTAGCAACAAAGATTGGCTGTGCGTCGGGATCCACTTCCTTTAATAATTTAATAACATCCTTAATATTCCGCTTTTTCTTTTCGTCACCTTTTCTATGTACATTACATACTTTGTCACCACAACTATCATACAATACATTCTTCCCATCTTCAATCTCAGAATCCGAAAAATTAGTTGCACAAATTTGCACTACGCTTAATTCATCTAAGACATCTATTTTATTCTGAACAAACGTCAAAAATTCTTTAATCACTACTTGGCCTGACATTTCTTATAACTTGGACCAACGGTTAAAAATATAAACATTGTGCGCGTCCGTACTGCACCGCTTACACCGACGACTGATTAGATTTTAATTAGATCATACACTGGTAAGACTTTACAATATTTGAAAAGAGAAGTTTTGTATTTTATAATAATTAGAATTTTTTGGGGGACTATATTTTTTAATATTCTTTGCTGTATTTTAAATATTCGATCTAGGTAAGTTTTAAATGTACGTCCATAACTACCCAGACCGTAGGATATGATACTTTCTGCTAGGGTCCTATACATCATGAGTAATATGTGGAAGGGTACCTTATACTTGATTATGTATAGTTTTGCTATAAAAACACGTAACTGATCGCATACCTTATCAACGTGCTTACTCCAGTTAAAACGATTATCTACAATTAGGCCAAGATATTTTTGTTCTTCAACTAATTTTAGAGGTGGACAATAGCATTTAGTGCCATTACATTGAGTGTGTAAACAGTGATGATCGTGGGTAATGACCCGAGGTATTATATCTGTGAAATTATGACTAGAACGGACATGCATTTGGCTAGTTTTTTCTGCATTTAGAATAAGTCCATTATCGTGTGACCACCTGCAAATTCTTTCAAAATCTGCCTGAATTTCAGATTCAGCAACGTTTATATGTTTATTAGATGATATAAGGCAAGTATCTTCAGCAAATTGGTAAATGTCACATTTTTGTACTATATGGCTTATATCATTTACATAAGCAAGATAATGCAAGGGGCTTAATACGGAGCCGTTGAGCCGTTCCCTCAGTAACATATACAATCTCACTATACGATGACCCTATTTTGACTTTATAAGACCTATTATTAAGATAATTCTCACACCATTTAAGTAATGGCCCCCTAACTCCAGTATTATCCAGTTTTTTTATTAAAATATCATGTTGCAAGGTATCGAAAGCCTTACTGTAATCGATAAAAATTATTAATATATGTTCTTTGTTATTTAAGTACATATGTCATCTGTTAATTTAGACAAAAGTTGAGTGGTAATTTTTTACGTTGAAAACCATATTGTTTTGATGATAATATATTATGCTGGCCATAATATTCATGAATATTTTTACTTATATAAGACTCCACAACTTTATCAATAATTGGAAGCATAGTAATAGGTCTATATTGTCCAGAATCTGAACTCCACCTTTATAAATTGGTCTGACTAGCCCAGTCTTTAGATCGTTAGGATACATACCAGTTTTAATACTTTGATTTATTAGTTTTGTTATAGCATATACCTTTGATATCACACGTTCTTATTCGGTCTATACCAGGAGCTTTATTAGTTTGCAAATTATTTATTATTTTATGGATATTACTATGTGTAGCTAATTTAAGAAATATAGATTTATCAATAGATATTATATAAGAACTTTCTTCACATAATTTTCACTTACAATTTGACTTAATCGATGCAACATTGTTTTTAAATTGAGTTGCGAACATATCTGCAATATTTTTATCAGATCGTACTGTATGAAAAGACTTTAATATAAGATCATCTATACAATTTTTTACTCTACCTGATATGTCATTTAAAATTTCCCAAAGTCCTCCTTATGATATCTGTTTCTATTTATATTTATTATTTTATTTGTTTTATTGCGCTGTTTTTTATAGTTACATTTTAGTATATTATTTGGTTCTTTTTTCCATTCTAAAAACAATTCATCTCTTTTTCTACATGCACTAATAACTTGTTTTGAAATCCATTTGTATTTATTACGTTTTGAATTATTTATATTTGTATATATTCAGCTTTTTTATATGAATTATTTAACTCATTTTTTTTTAAATTATATATTTTAATTGGACATTCCATATTTTCAACACTTTTCCAATGAATATTCTCGATTTGCTCTTTTAAATTTTTTTTTAAGCTTTGTATATGATTTAGGAACACTCTGTATGTCATTTATAACCTTATTACACAATGTTAATGCCACAACGTTGTGGTCAGCTAGTGCAGTACCGAGCGCGGCGTTGTACACTTGTATAGGGGATCGACATCGAATAAATATATGATCTAAACAACTTTTACTCACTTTTTGAAGCTTTGATTCAATTCTTGTATAGTCGGTGATCCCACACACAAGCCCACAGCCGTATAACATGCCCATGTACGACCGCTTGATAGAATTTTCAGTTTTTATATCCACATTCATATCACCTAGTAAAATAATATCAGACTTATTTAGTTTTGTTACAAGTTGTTCCATTTCTCGTATAAAAGAGTACTTGTGTTTGTTTGGAGGTCTGTACACTGCGCACGGAGTTATATTGTAATTGTGTTGTGTTGTCAATTTACCTACGAGGCTTTCACAATGAACTGTGTTTGAAATTATGGGTCGAAATTTATGTTTATTTGCAACATAAATAACAATGCCTCCACCTTTGCGATTGGTTCTTAATTCTGTGTGCATTGTATAGCCTTTTATGTTGTATAAAGAACTTAGAGAATTTGATATATTCACTTCACTTAAAACAATAACATCGATTGGAGTGGAACAGCTTCCTAACATCTGTTCCAGACTACAGAAATTTTTATGCATTAAACGTATGTTTACATGAACACTTATTATTTTGTTAAATTATCTTGCGTGCGTTTACACTCGTGTGTCCACCAGAAAGTGTTTATGTTTTTAAAGGTTTTTTGTGTGTATACTTATATAAATATATATATATATTTATATAAGTATATATATACATGATTATATATAAGTAATGGTATTTAATGATATTATGGGTATTTAAGTAGTTTATTATTATTTTTTTTTATATAGCTTTTCAATCTTTTTTAAACGTTTATATGTATATTATTTTAATGACACTGTGTTTTGTTACTTTTTTTTTTGCTATTCTGTTGGTATTGTACCTATACCATAATGATTATAAATAATCTCTGTTACGTCAAGGGTTTCTGGAAGAGATCCCTTATAAGAGATAAGTTATCCCATGTACACATTTGGTTTCCAAAAAACATTGTTTTCTGTGAATTTTGTTTGGTACATAAATAAATAAATAAATAAATAAAATAAAACCATGTTGTTCTATTACGATATGTGGACGGATCTTTTCATAAAAAGAATCATATATAATTTTTTCAAATAATTTTGGGATGGTTGAAAGTTTCGAAATAGGCCTGTAGTTTTTGATATCATGCCGATAAGCATTTTGGCACCGGTACAATAAAAGATTTTTTCCATATCATACATGACAAATAATGATGCAAAGTCAATTGAATCATTCCATTGAGCTTGCCCGACATTAAAATCTCCAACAATCAGAAACTTGTCAAGGGGATTATTAAGAATTTTATTAGAAATTGTTTCATAAAATTCAGTTTTAGCATCAAATAGCAAAGTACAAGGTGGAAAGTAACAACAGAATAAATTATAATTGAGCTTTTGTGATTCTTGAACAAATGTTATTGCTAATGATAAAATATCAGCTGTACAATTTTTCGATGCTAAGCATTGTACATCAGAAACCAAAAATTCACGACGAACAGCTATAAGGACACCACCTCCCTTAGTGTCGCCTCGAGAATCATAGTTGCGGTCACATCTATAAATATTATATCGCTTATCAAAAATTTCATTACTATGAATTCCAGGCAACTACCATGTTTCTGTTAAGCAAAGCACATCGTAATTACATAATAATAAATTTAGTAGAAAATCTTGTGCTTTTGTACGGAGTCCACGAACATTTTGGTAATAAACCGATAACTTATAAAGCATCATTATTATTAAAGCAAAAAATGCATATAATACTAATACCCAATCCGATCCAAATTTTAATGAAATTGACACTTTTAAAGCAAATTAAAATATTTATAGTTGAAATAAAATTATCAAGAAGCCACCTCAAATAATTGCCTTCTATAAGTTTTATAATGAAAACCACAAAAAAAGCCAAAAAGTCGTTTCGAATCAACTTAATAACAATATATAGAAATAGTACAGTGCGATAAACTAAAAATATAGACAAAAGATTAACACTTATTTTATTTTGTTGAAATCCTGTACATTTTGAATGTGAATAATAGGGCTGGTGTCATTACGTCGTACTAGGATAGCGCAATGTTTTACCCATATATGTTCGATTTTTTTTCTTTTGCTATCTTTTTTGCCTCAAAACGAAAGCTCTTATTACTACTTGTTAAGTGATCATTAAAATATATTGTAGATTTATTCCCAGAAAAACCAATTTCAGAAGCTTTCAGATGCTTTAGGCCTCGTAAACGATTTAAACAATTGTCCTTTTTATACCGGGCTAAAAACTTTACTACTATAGGTTTTGGTTTCTTAAGATTATTATTCATCGGGGCAACACGTGTAATAAAATCTAAATCTAAGGACGGATCCATATCAAAATCAGCTCTTTGACACAACGATTTAAAAACATCAATAAGATTTTCTGAAACTCCTAATATCTCAATGTTAGATCGTCTTGCCCACTGTTCTTTCGAGTTCAATTCATTTTGAAGTGTAGAAAAAGAAATATTCATTGATTCTATTTCACTTCTTGTTGATTTTAAACCTGTCATGGTATTCTTAATAGTATCGACTCTTTTAGAAATCTCATCATACTTGGCACTGAACAACTCAATGGACGATTTAAACTCTTGTAATTCAACCTTTAGGGGCTCTAATTCTTCACGAATATATTTTCTAAAAGTTTTTTCCAAATCTCTCTTCATGTTACTTATTTCAGACTGGATCAACTCACGAATAGTTTCCATACACAGATTTGATGCCGAATCAGAAAAAACTGGTGAATTTGGTAAAATGTCCTCGTAATGCTTGTCGGACAGTTTCTCATCGCTTTTTTGTCGTACCTTATTGTTATCACCAGTAGGTCGAGTTTTAACACACATAGGACATATCCATTTGCTACGAGCTGCAGGCGAATCATTTTTAAATTTAACACAGTCTTGATAGTAATTGTTAGTACAAGTTGATGTTGTGCATTTTATACGTTTTTGGTTGACATTGATCCTTACATTACACACTTGGCACATGATAATTTTTTTATCCATAATTTATTTTAACCGATGAAAATATATGAATAAATAAACGAAAATAAAATATTTTTCTGAGCGTGACAGGGATCGATCCTGGACCCTCCTTATAAGGCGACTTTAGGCAGGTCTGTGCACTAATGTTCCAATCGACTCTAAGTACTTTAAGTCAATTTAAGAATTTCTAGTAAAGTATATGCAGTAAGCTTCAACTTGTATGTTTGTTGTTTACTTGAAACATATCGCGATGAAAACAAAAGTGGGTAAACTTACTTTATACTAACGCTGGATATTGATTCTTTATATAAATAATGTACTATAACGCATTATTTCTTCATTCCCTTATACTTTCAAGCACAATAGTTATCCAAACTTGTAAACTGTTTTGTCACCAATGCAATAAAATTAGGTTTTGTAAGGAAAAAACAATTAAACATGAGTAGGTGTTGAATACACGTATGATACGTATGACGTCCGTTGACATATTCTGCGCGTTATAATTGTGTGGTGGTGCACGGAACATCTGCTGCGTGCGAGACTGCATATTGTAAGGTAAGCGCTGTTGGGGGTGACTTACCTGGTAAGCAGGCCGTTGAGGTACACCATTCTGGATTTTAGGTTTCCAAGGCTGCATTGGTGTTTGGAAGGGCAAAGGCTTCCGCCAGTTCGTATTTGGCAATGCTAACACATTGGGGTTATGCAAGATAAATGGTGTAGACACAGGTACTTTATGTGAATTATTGGCATGCAAATTAAAGTTTTTTCTATCGCTATAACTGCTCCGACGCTGTAGGTACATGACATTGATTTCTTCCTGTTCAAATTCCAGAGCCTTTTCAATGGATTCGGGCCTCATACACCGAATGTGTGAGCCAAGAAGTTCGTTCAAACCTCTAATAAAAGATTTTAGGGTGAGTTTCCGGTAAAGATCGCGTTTTGGTTCAATGGTAGTAGGTATATTTTCATGTAATGAAATATATGTCATTTTAGTACTGAAAAGTGTCTGGTATTTGTCATAAAATTCCTGAGGAGTATCGCTTCCCTGAAAGAGTAACGAAAGGTCGTTATATAGAGCTGTCTCATCCCTTTGATCAGCAAAGTTATTAATTAACGCATTCCTAATTCCTGCCCAATTATTATTATTATTATTATTATTTGGTCACATATTTTGATAAATCGGGTAAGAACATTGGGGTCCCGTCGAATTCGGGGACCGGGCGGAGCGCCTTATAAATAACATCAGGATCTACAGACATTTTAATTATTTCTAATTCACTATTATCTATTTTTCTAATCAAATCTAAGCTAGTATTTCGCGAGATCTGTCTATATGAGGCAGATTTTTCACCGTGTTTGCTAGGGTGGAAAATTTTGGATAGGATAACACTAGATTATAAAGGAAGCAACGTTTAAGTAAAGTTTCGGAGTACTTACATTTGGTTTTCTTTGGTACTGATTTTCGAGTACATCCCTGGCCACAAACACTCGTAGATTCAAGATGCCCAGTTGTGGGATTAGATAGCCTATTAGGTAGATTAGGTATCAATGTGAGATCACCTTTATCGCGGAATTATTACGCACTGAGCACCCTACCGACTGCGCCAATTACGTCGTTCGCAGCTTTAGAATTTATTTTAATTTATATATTTATAATATATAATTTATTTATTTATTTATTTATTCTTTATTGCACACACAAGAAAAAGAAATACAAAAAAAGAAAATATAGTAAGACATTACAATAGAGTGCAAAGGCGGTCTTATCACTGGTAGTGATTTCTTACAGACAACCCTGTATGCATAGGAAACACATTATATATGATATGCAGGATTAGTGCAAATAAACTAATTTACAAAAGAATACAAATCTAATATACTCTATAACTAATAAAATACAATATTTAAATGCAAATACAATTTTATATGTACTTAACACACACACACACACAACCATACTTATATATGTATATATATATATATATATATATGTATATAATAAACATTATAATATAATAGATATATAATAAATTTACATAGATAAATAATACATTTTTACACGACGTTTAAATATAGCAATTGACTGAGACTGACGTATATCACGCGGAAGCGCATTCCACAGTTTCACAGCTTTAACAGTAAAAGATTCACTGTAACACTGGCTATGACTTACAGGAAATAGCAGCTTGTTGTCGGTTTGAGAACGAAGGTGAAGCGGAGTAAGGGAATCAGAGCCAAGAAAAGTAAAGCGCTCTTTTAAGTAGATAGGAGTAGTAGGATGGAAGAGAACAGAATAGAGGAGAGATAGCACATGCAGATTACGGCGTTCTCTTACTTTCAGCCAATTAAGCCGCGCTCGATATTCAGAAATATGATCATATTTCCGCAGGCCAAATATAAATCTTATGATCATATTTTGTAATCGTTCAATTTTGTCATGGAGAGTTTCGGATAGGTCAAGATAGCAGGTGTCTGAATAGTCAAAGATAGGAAAAAGAAGAGTGTGAGCTAGAGATATTTTTGTTTTGATGGGCAAGAAATTTTAAATTATTAAAATTGCAGCAAAGATTTTACGGCTAACCTCAGCAACTTGAAATTTCCAAGAGAGTGTGCTGTCAAGAATAATGCCCAGATTTTTTATGGTGTTTTGAAATTCCAATTTCGACCCATCAAAACAAACAGGAGGAAGGGAGGAAAAGTTGATTTTATTAATCTGTTTAGAACTGCCAATTATAGAAATTTGAGACTTAATAGGATTTATTGACAGTCCAAACGATTTACACCAGGAACTTATGACATTAAGTTCGTGATTGATGTGATCAATTGCTTTAACAATATCATTCACAGGAGTTGTTAAATAAATTTGTAAATCATCAGCATACAAAATAAAAGGAAGAGAAAGAAATTCAGTTAAAGAGTTAATAAAAATGGAGAATAGGAGAGGAGATAGAATTCCGCCCTGGGGAACTCCAGCACTGAGACGACTGCATGTAGAGAGTTTACCGGCAACACAAATGCATTGCTTACGATCTAAAAGGTACGAACGAAACCAGTTAATAGCATGTAGGGAAAAATTTAAATTTTGAAGAATTGCTAAAATAATATCAAAATCAACGGTGTTAAAAGCATTGGAGAAATCTAATAAAGCAATAATAGTTACATTTTGATTATTGATTCCATACCTAATGTCATCACATATTTTAACAAGAGCCGTCACAGTGCTGTGCCCAGGACGGAAGCCAGATTGGAATGGGCTGAGGATGTTATTATTAGAGAGGTGTAGAGAAAGTTGTTGATGAACAATACGTTCAAGGACCTTAGACAAGAAAAGGGGTATGGAAATTGGCCTATACTGTGTATGTGATGAAGGATTGGAAATCTTAGGAATGGGAACGACATAGGCCAGCCGCCATACTTCAGGAAAAATGCTAAAGGAAAGGCAATAGTTGTAAATGTGACAAAGAATAGGAAGAACAGTGTTTATTGATAACATAATCATTTTACGGCTAACTCCATCACAACCAGTGGCATCTGATTTGATAGCCAGAACATGTTTATTTACATCTTCCATAGTAACAAGATGAAGATTAAATGGTGTAATATTGAGTTTAGACCTTAAAGAAATTTCGTTTAAAATATTGACTTTAACATTATGACTTAAGGTAGCAACAGTTGTGAAATGATTGTTAAGTGTGTCAAGGTCAATATTTTTACAGACATTCTCGCGCTGTCTTCCAATACCTAAAGAATTAAGGAACTTCCAAACATTAGAGGTACTTTTACTATCTAATGATTTCTGAATAAAACTACGTTGAGCATCTCTACAGACTCTGTTACATCGGTTCCGCAGTATTTTGTATCTGTTTAAATTATCTTCTGTAGGGTTCTGTTTGAATTTCGACTTGGCAATGTTTCGCTTAACCATTAACACCTTAATATTTTCAGTTAACCACGGAGCAGGGAGGTGTTTAAGTTTAATTGGCCGCAAAGGAGCATGAGTATCAAAGAGCTCAATTAAGAGTGAATTGAAAATATTAAGCTTGTCACTGATGGTTGGGGCGCTAAGGACACTGTTCCAGTCAATTTGATTCAAATCACGAAGAAAGTTGTCATTATTGAATTGCTTAAAGCTTCGACGCATCACGACTGTGGGTTTGAGTTTGGGTGGAGGATACGAAAAAGCTTCAGCCGAAAATTGACCATGTAGATGTACTCTTTCTGTTGCTGACACAATCATTAGGTCTAATCGGGAAGGTACGCAGTTTGGAAAAAAATGTGTTGCATTAGTTGAAAGAAGACTAAGATTGGCACTGTTAATTACCTCTTTGAGCCGGTTTGCACGGTTATCGTTTCTTATCAAACAGGTATTAAAATCTCCCATAATAATCGTGTGATCAACGTTTACAGTATATCCCTCTAATAAATCCTCATATCTATCGAAATGGTTAATATGCATAGATGGAGTGTAATAAACACCAAGTAACACTTTAAGGTTACCAAACAAAGCCTCCACAAAAATATGTTCAGCAGATTCTGAGTACTCTGAAGGAGATTTATCGAGAATAGAAAACGGAATGTGGCTGCGCAGATAGATAGCAACCCCCCCACCACCCTTGCCTATTCTGTCATTCCGAATGAGGTGAAATCCTGGCAGAGCATATGATGTAGAAGGCAAACAGGGCTTAAGAAATGTTTCAGATATCAAAATCGCATGAATATTATTAACATTAAAACTTGTTAATAGGTCTTGATAATGTGCGGGTATGCTTTGTGCGTTTATGTGAAGAACATTGAAATTTTTAGAACAAGTAGAAAAGGTAGAATCTAGGAGAAAATCAAGGGATAAAGAGGTACTATGGAAGCTGTCATCTGTTGCAGATACGATCGTCGTCATTCATTTTTAGTTAATATAATAAACATACATACAACAAATATATACGTATAATAAAATAATTAAATAAAAATATTATTATGAATAAAAGTTATAACCTAAAACAGAATATTCTATATAAATGCAATATAACATTTAACTACCAACCGGCAGTAAACAAGTATTACCATTAAAAGGTTATACTATCACTATAAGCTACATTATTTACTTATTAAAACATTTTTAAGTTAAAAAGAAAAAGAAAAAAAAATAAACTAAAAATTAATAATAATAATTATAAAAAAAAACCTAATCACTAAAAATTAAGAAAGGCAAGCACCTCATTTCTCAAGTTAATAAATGTATGAAATAAAACAAAACTACACATACCCATATAACTGACATAGTGGCCAAATTGCTAGAATCCAAACCACTACAAGTAATTGTCAATATCAAAACTACTAACTAGTAACTAAAAATAAATATTTTACGGGTATATTAGTGTTTTGTTGAAAAACATTATATAAACTATTAAAGTTTTATACTCGCGTATGTAAAATACGAAAAAAAAAAGAATAAATAATATTGATCATAAGTGTAAAAGATAAAGAATTACTTTACTTTTTCACCAATCTCTTGGGCCTACTAACTTGAGCGACTTTAGAATGCTTATAATTCAGCTCAGAAGCAGTGTTAGAGGACGAAGAAGTTCCAGCTGTTCCTTGGACTTGGGTTTCACCAGAAATGCTATCCAGCTCAGCCTTCGAAGAAATCCGGTGACGCATTCCATCAGGACCAGAGATGATAATAACACCATCCTTGGTCCAGCACTTAGAGATTCCGAAGCGTTGCCTTGCCGACAAGAAAGCTTCATTTTTGAGTTTAATTTTAGAATACCAGATTTGGTTTCTAAGAGACAAATCCTTAAGTTTTAAAAGAATAGCTCGGGGCTTCTCACTTACTGGTTTTCCAAGACGATGACAGCGGCTTATAACATTAGATGTAAGATCTGGTATTTGCAAGTGTCCGGACAAAGCCTTAACTACAATGGACGATGTGTTTTCTTTCTTCTCCTCTGGTATGCCATGTACTAAAAGAATCTTTCTTCTACTACGCATCTCAAACTGATCTTGTTGCTTAGATAATAGTGCAACTTGCATCTGAAGAGCCTCAAGCGCTGAGAGAACAAAAGTGCGAAATGTGCTAAATTGCGCTGCAATATTTGATGTCGGGCTAGTTGCTGGAATGGATGTCTGAAGATTTTGTTGGAATTCAGTCATTCGTGAATTGAAGTGTTTAGTCAGTTCTTCGATTGAGTGCTTTATAGATTCCATTCTAAATTTGTAAAATGTGCGATGAATAGAAGACGTGGGAAAGTGAAAAATTTAGGTTATGTAGCTTATGGGAATCATGTAAAAAATGTTAATTGCAACTTGATCGCTAGATGGCGTTGTCGCAAACATTTTAATTCTAGCGCCGATAAATTTATATTTATATTTACATTTTTTAAATTTACATTTATAAAATTGCAACATTTGCTTTTTTATTTCTTAGAGTTAGAGTTAATATTTTTAAATAAAACAGTCTTTTTAATCAAATAATAATCTATAAATTGTTAACATTTGTTTTTTATTATATTTAATAGACTCAGAATAAATATTTTGTACAAATACTTTTTTTTTCAACCAGTCTTTATTATATAGCAGTGCTCCGTTTTGTTCTTTTAGTTTCTCCTAAATGGTAACACTTGTTCATTAATAACATTCTGAGAATTCTTTTGTATAATGGGCCACCCATACATGAGGTACATTATTTCGATTACATATTTGTTTATTGCAATGAGAGTTGGCAATATGTTCCAATATTCTGTACGCCTCTTTTAATTTTTTTAGCAGCATTCAAGGATTTTTTATTTAGTTATTCTTTTAAAATTTTCAAATCATTCGCTAAAGGAATTTTAGTTACTTTATACCACTTTTTTTGTTCAAATTTGTTGAAGCTTGGGTAGATATATCATATTTCCAATTTAATTCTATAAATTGTATCAAGGTTTTCAAATCCGCTTCTATTTTACCAGTATCTACTTCCATGTAAGGTCCTTGTTTTTTAAATGCAAATATTATTGCTATATTACAACATTGTTTTAAGACGGTTGACATATTTATTGCGAAAGTAGGCGTGTCATATCTATCTTTTTTTTTCTGTCATATTTCCCCAATATTTTGGTAGCTTGCACAATAGCATCGTAATGGATTGGTCTTAGGGCAGCAAACAAATGATTTATAGTTGGGTCAACCCTTTTTATATCAATCAATAATTTTGCATCTCTCAGTTTTCTTGACACTACGTTTACAAAATGTTTTTCTCTGTGAGTTTTCAAATCTTAACTTTTTTGCAATAAGTTATATTTTGTCAGCTCTCATTCGGGGAAATACCGTTTCTTTAAGTTTTTTTTGTCTATTTTTAAATAACATATAAGTAAATTTTGAGCTTCAGATTGAACGTTTCTACTTTTTTGTTTTCCACTACATTTTTGTATGTTTCCATAATAGTTTTTAGAATAAAATCCAAAACATATACACACATACATATTTGCTGTGCAGACTGCACAGGGTAAATATTCAGTTAATTTATGTTTTCGCATCAGTTTAGTGACCTCTTTTGAATTTACAACATAGTTTCCTTTTTTACGCAGCGCCGCTATAAGTTGTTTTCTTTCTAGACTTCTTAAAAGTTTTGATAGAATTTTTTTAAGTTCAGTTTTATAAATATGGTTTTTTTTTCTCTTATTTTGTAAGGGCTTTTACACTACATGTGTATGTCAGCCCTATTATACCCTAACTAACAATATACAAATATTAACTATAAGAACATAGGTTTCTTAACAATATAAAACTGCTTATTAATTCGACAATATTCTGAACAAGCTAAAAGCTTCTTCGGAACATGGGTTTGCTAATATATTTAGAAATACACCAACATCCGTTTTATTTAAATTAAGAGATCGCATAAATGTTTCTCTTGCTGGTTCATGATCAGAACATTCAACCAAAAAGTGATGTACATCGTCTATAACATGACATGTATTACAGTTAGGAGAAGGCGTTTTTCTCATAAGGAAACCGAATTTTTTCTTTGGAACATGTCCTGATCTAAGTCTATGTGCTAATACCACATATTTTCTTTTCAACCTGGTGATGCAACACCATGGTATATGAGGAGGCTCACATTGAAGTGTTTTATACCATATACCTTTCTCTAATGAAATTTTGTTCAAATATTCTTTCCATTCTTTATGGCAAATTTGTTTGTATTTTGGTAATAGTTCCAAAAAATTAGGTTGCATACATGTTTTTTTCCCATTTCGACATCCAAATTTAGCTAAAATGTCAGCCTTCTCATTACCTATTAAGCCTATGTGTGATGGAACCCATTGCAATATCAGATCTACACCATTATTGTTAAGCTCATTTATTGAAGAAAGCACAGCATATGCTGTCGAAACACCTCTGATACCAGAGGCGCATCGAGCAATATGCTGAAGTGCATTTTTACTATCTGTACATAAAAGAACTTTCGTTAGCTTCATGGTATTGACATAATCAAGTGCCTTTGAAATCGCAATAAGTTCCAGTGTCATTATACAAACATCCCCTTCTATATTTAAACAATCATCATCATACAAATTATACATATTTAATATAACGGGTCTTATCGCGATAACTAATGGTAGTAATACCTTTTTATTGCCCGACGTTTCGACGAAGTTACATTCGCCGTGGTCACGAGCTGACTGGTGTACCGCACGCCCTCCGGCGACGAGTGCGCGAGTTTTCTTCGCCTACCCTCACAATATTAATATTGTCTTTACCGTTATTATAATGCTGGGAGCACACCACACTAACACAATCGGTTCGCGCGAACATTGTTCGAGGTACTTCACTTTTGTTAAATTTATTTATCACCGGGTTCCAAGCGGCCGACAATTTAAATCCGTCATCGCGATTGAAGGTTTTATGTTTTTTAATTTCAATTGCTTCCCGTACTAAGCGGCAATAATAATTTTTGTCCGTCGAGAGAACCTTTGGGTCATGAAGCTCAATCCAATGGTTTGTTCCCGAGTTTAACAGATGGTCAGCCACTGCGGATTTTTCTGTCTGTCTGTTTTTCACCGCCGCTATGTGTTCTTTGACCCTATCCGCTATGGTACGTTTAGTTTGGCCAATATAAGAAGTGCCACAGCTACAATTTATCTTGTATACACCCGGCGTTTGAAAAGGGATGACATCCTTCGGCGTGCGTAAGCATTTACAGACTTGTGTCAAAGGGGTAAATACGGTCTTGATGGAGTAACTCTTCAATATCGTTCCAACTTTGTCCGTTATTCCCTTGACGTATGGCAGAAATGCTGGTTGACGGCTAACCTCCGGTTGTTTTTCCTTCCTACCTCGTGGTTTAATACTATCACTTACCCGATATCCATTGCGTTTTAGTACCTCCTGAATATGTGTCAGCTCGTGATCGAGATGATCAGGGTCGCATAGATCTAAAGCCCGATTTGTAAGTGAATTTCTTACCGAATTAAGATGGCGCGGGTGGTGATGTGAGGTGGCGTGAAGATACCTATCCGTGTGTGTCGATTTTCGGTGTACTTTATATCCAACAGAACCATCAGGCCTAACTAGGATCTTGGTATCAAGAAATGCTAACGATCTTTCCGACTCTAATTCGTATGTGAATTTTATTTTGGGGTGTATAGAATTAAGATGACCCAAATATTGTTCTACGTCGTGTTTGTTTCCCCTTATAATGCAAAAAATGTCGTCAACATACCTCTTCCACAATTTAATTATTGGCGGTCCAGAAGACAAAGCTTTTTCTTCAAAATATTCCATCCAAATGTTGTGTCGAACCGATTGTGTTAGTGTGGTGTGCTCCCAGCATTATAATAACGGTAAAGACAATATTAATATTGTGAGGGTAGGCGAAGAAAACTCGCGCACTCGTCGCCGGAGGGCGTGCGGTACACCAGTCAGCTCGTGACCACGGCGAATGTAACTTCGTCGAAACGTCGGGCAATAAAAAGGTATTACTACCATTAGTTATCGCGATAAGACCCGTTATATTAAATATGAATAATATAAATCGCGAAAGTTTAAAATATATAATACAAATTATAATCAATTTTAGAACTAACATGAAAACCAGCACCACGACCTTCCTTGCTTTTCGAACCATCCGTATGAATTACAAACCATCCTGCATATTTTTCATTAATCTCTCTTATAACATTACATTTCAAAACATTCACATCAATATATTTTTTTGACCTTATAATGCTTTCTAAGTTAAACTTAAGTATATCATAAACTTTTATATTACTAACCCATGTAGACAATGAGAACATATCAATGGTTAATGATGATGAAATAGGTTCCTCTCTGACTTCGTTATATACTGATATAAGCATCGGATTTTTTTTTGTTTGACCAATAACTATTATTATAACATAAATCACTAAGATTCCGTATTAATGTAATAGTTACATTTTCTTTCAGTGACATGGATTTTAAGCAATATTTTAAAGCTAAATATTTTCTCCTTAATTTTAATGGTGGGACACAGAGCTCACTTTACATAACGTGAATAGGTGTAGTTTTAACAAACCCTCCTAGTATTCTTAGTGCCTGATTCTGTATTCTATCTAGTTTTTCTAAATTACGTTTTGCACTTGTATCATATATAAAACAACTATAATCTATACGACTTCTTATCAAAGACAAATAAATCTGACGTAAATGTTTCGGATGTAATGCCCATGAAGAGCCAGCCAAAACATTAATTAAATTAAAAAAATTTTCAACTCTTACAATTAACTCACTGATATGCTTTCCCCAACGAAACGATTTATCTAACCATAATCCTAAATATTTGTAACAATTTACTGTTTCTAACGAGATACTGTTAATTTTTAAATCAACTAAATGACTTTTGTAGCCTCTACTAAAAACACAACACTGAGACTTTTTAACAGATACTTGTAAGCCTATTTCATTTATCATTTCATTGAAAATATTTAATGCCTCTTGAATTTTATTAACATATTCAATGATATTTGTACCTGTATTGTATAATACAAAGTCATCTGTATATTGGCACATCCTTACTTGTTTAATTTTACGAAACAATTTTAAAGTTACTATATTAAAAAGTATCGGAGATAGTGCAGGTACCTGCCCTGTATTTATTATACGGTTATATAAATCCTAAAGATATTGTTTTGCAATTTTAGGTAAATGGAATACCATAGAATATGTAATTCCGTCCATTCCAGCTGCTGTGTCCTTTTTTTTAATGCAGTTAATTAATTCCTGTAAATTAAATGGACACTCCAACGTCTCGTTAACTGAGAAATATTCAGGTGATCTACGTGGAACATAATCAGGAGCGAGATTACATAAAAGTTCTACTTTCTGATCTTGAGATGGGAAACTCTTAGGTGATCGAAAACCCTTTATCCATCGCATACGGTTCGACATATCATAAATCGTTGTTGATTCGCTGAAACTATCACAGTAACCTTCCCAATCTAACGAATATGCCTTATTCATAGCGTTTTTAGCGTTTCGTGTTTTATCTTGAAGAAAGTTTAAGTTATCAGGTATAGGATTTTTACGAAATTGACTTAAAGCTAATCTACGTTGCGCAACTAATTTAGACAAGTCGGGATTCCAATATGGTTTGGGGTGAAAATTCTGTCTTGGATTGCAAGATATTTTTAATAACGGAATAGATACATCAGCTGATCTATTAATAACATTTATAAATTCATTATAAGATGTTTGAATGCTAGACTGTGGATTAAAATAAATTAAATGAGTTTCTTTATAATTAGAGTATAAACCCCAATTGGCCAACTTAAAGTTACGTTTTTTCTTAAAAACTGGAGGATATTTACAATTATATTTTATTTTTATAGAGAGATGATCGCTTCCCAACAAACAACAAACATTTTAATTTATTGCCAAAATTCTTGTACTATCAAATGCCATATTAATTCGAGCTTAGTTTCTAAATAATTGTTAGAACGCACTATAGTAATTACCTTCTTAAAGACATGTGATAAACTCTTATAACGACTATTATTTTTTTTCTCACTATGATCATCCTGAACTTCAGGTACAATAGGCTGACGTTTCTGAGATTGAACTTTTCTTCTTTTTGATGTTCTTTTCTTATTTCCTGGTTTAGTTATATTACCTTCTTTCTCGGTTTCAATATATTCACTCCTATGTTCATCGCCCTCTTCTTCTGTAGACATATTATGATGAATATCTGCTTCTATAACAATATCTCTGTATGACTTTTTATCTTTTGGCGTGTTTATTAAATTAGTTTGCTGAGATGGAAAACTTTCAAGATGTATAATATTATCCGGCATAATATTTTCACATTCTTTATTAGAATTATAAATGTTTAAGGCGTTTCGATAAGTACAATTCCTTTCTGTCATAATATCTCGGATAGCTTTTTCTTTAAGAAAAATAGGACATTTTTTAAATAATGCCATATGCGACCCTTTACAGTTTACACATCTGAAGTTTACTGTCTCACAATTAACATGATTATCCCCACATTTTGGACATATAGGTTTTTTAGTTGGGCAAGAGCGGGAAAGATGGCCAAATTTCCAACAAATAGAACATTGGGAGACAGGAAAGGTATATTTCTCCACTTTGAATCTGCAACCGAATCCATATACAAATGAGGGTAGACTAGAATTTTTAAAAGCCAAACGAATCGTTTCTGAATTCACCCATTCTTTTTTATCATTTAATCGTTTAAGTCTCCGTACCGATACTATTTCGTACTCCGATTTTAAATTTTTAATAATTTCTTCTTCTCCCTCTTTTAAATCTACTTGTCTAACAATTCCATAGGACAATGTAATTTCATCTGCAGGCTGAATTCTATATCCTAAATTTTTAAATTTTTCGCATCCAATTAACAATTTGGCACTTTCTTGAGTGTCAAAAATTATTATGATTTTATACGGATTCTTATATATTATTCTATTTATGCCTGTAATATTTTCTGATCTCAAAAGCTTTGCCATACCAAATTGTTTCGGAAAAATATCTTTCGATGTCATACAAATTCTGTACTCTGCTGTACCACCAGAATTTGTAGTAGAATAACTTCTTGCAAGTCTCTTCGGCCCTTTTTGAACTGTTACAAATCCCTCCTCGTCTTCCATTGAACCCTCTTCACGACCTCTTTTTTCTAAAACTCGTTGCTCATTCCGATTTCGATTTAAATTACTCACTTCACAATCTGGTTGCTCAATATCTAATTCCTGTTGAACTGGTGCTTCCTCTGACATATTACTGCTAGTGTCACAAAAATCTAGGGTTTCTTCCAGGTAAGCCATGACAAAACATGGTTTTATAAAATGTGGGTAGATTGATAAAATACCGCGTAATCGTTATATAAGGACGTTGAAATCGTGCGCTCGCCTCAACAGTCTGCGCTCAACTGTTTATAAATATGGTGTGGAAGTAATTGACGAGCAAAATTTAAAACGAAAGTCTCACAATAAAAGCAAAAATCTTTATCTCGAACAGTTTTGGGTTTGAACACCCTAATGAGCTCGCTAATTGTCTTAATTTAATGAACAATGATCTCTTATCTATACAACTGTGGCGTAAGTTATATGGCTAGTTAATCCTACAAAAATACAGGTTATTTACATCGGTAGTCAGAGGTTCATTGCACGCATTGACTGGTCACAGCTACCGTCACTTGTGTTTGATGGGATACGTATACCAATAAATGAAATATCGCAGCTAACAAAATGATATCGCGATGTAGCGTACAGCTAATGCCATCTATTACAACATTATGACATTAACTGTGATATAATTCTGCTCGATTAATATATATTTTTTTTTAATTATTATTTAAACGCGCTAAAAATAATAAAATAAACTTTTCATTTAAAAGTTTTATCGTCGATTTATAACGTCATTACGTAATTAACATTCAATATAAGAGCTTCACGCGATTTGATTTAAGTACTCGTATTGAATTAGTACGAAAATTTTAAAATTAAATTCAAACAGATCGAGTTATTTAATTTACTTCTTTATCTACACATATAAGTCTTTTGGTTATTAGTAATATAATTAGTTATTTATAAATAAACAATTAGTTTTGTTCGAATTAAGGACTAATTATTTTCGTCTTGGCAACACTAATATATATTTTGATTGATAATGTAAATCTAAATATTTTACGAACGTAGTGCAGGGGTAGTGGAGTGTAGTAGAATATAAATAAAAATAAAACGAGGATAAAATATAATATAATTATGTTGTTAATGTCAAAGTCAACAAGTTAGTTCATTGAAATTGTCAAGAGATGACGCTGGGTGTATCCTGAATCGCGCTATAACTTTGCTTTTTTGAAAGTATAAGGTGTATTAGTACTTAAAATAAAATTTTGTGTTTCCATGGATTGCATCCATGATTGTGTTTTAAATTAAAGTGCTCCTGAGTAGTTTCAAAATAGTTTTTGGGACGTGATCCATATTTACATAATATTTGATTATATTTAAGCGACTTCTAAAAAAGGAGTGTTTTCAATTCGACCTTGTATTTAATTTTTTTTTATGTTTGTTCGCCGATTACGCCGCCATTTGTGTACCGATTTTCAAATTTTTTTTTGTTTGAAAAAGTATACTTCCAAGGTGGTCCCATTGTCTTCAGGTCAGGATCAGATGATGCTATCCTGGAGAAATTGAGGGAACTCCTCAAATATTATAGGCAAGCCTATACCGATTTAGGTATTTTTGATAGTAACTTATGTTGGAACTGATGATGAAGACCACAAATGGCGTAGATGGGTTAGTCTTATATAGATTTCTACAAGTTTGTACGGAACCCTCAGTGCGCGAGTACTACTCGCACTTGACCAGTTAGTTTAAGAACGTTAAGATTGGTAACAATACGTAAAATATATTGAGACAGACTGAAAGCGATCGCATTATTCCCAAGGTGTGTCATCATCTATGAATTCTTTAATATTATAATAACCTTTGATACACAAACGTTTCTTTACATTTTTTTTGAACTTTGCTATAGAAGCATTTTGAACGTTTTTTGGGATCCTGTTGTAAAATCTTATACATCTCCCAACAAAAGAATTACTTACTCGACGTAGTCGAGTAGCAGGTACAATGAGTTTATTCTTGTTCCTCGTATTGATATGATGGATATCACATTTTTTTTAAATGTGTCAATATTTCTATGTACATACCATTTTCAAGAATGAATTGAGAAGTAACAGACAATATGTTAATTTCTTTAAATTTTTCTCTTAAAGATTCTTTATGGCCAAGGTTATAAATTGCGCGAACAGCTCTTTTCTGCAGAACAAATATTGTATTAATATCGTTGGCACGTCCCCATAGTAGTATGCCATATGACATTATACTATGGAAATAGCTGAAGTAAACTAAACGTGCCGTTTCAACATCTGTTAACTTTCTAATCTTTTTAATAGCTAAAACTGCAGAGCTAAGTCTATTCGCTAACCTTTCAATATGGGGGCCCATTGAAGTTTAGAATCTATAGTGATACCACGAAATATTGTAGTTTCCACCGGTTCCAACGTTTCTCCATTTATAAATACAGAGGCTTGTACATTTCTAACATTGGACGTTTTATGCATTTAGTTTTATTACTATTTAACATTAAATCATTAATGCTAAACCAACAACAATATCAGAGAGAGCATTGTTTACTAAATATTAATATTCTTCCATTCCTTAAAGGCATTCTTCTTTTCTTTCAAAACCTTTTGCACTTCTTCATTAAACCACTATGTCTCTCTATCTATATTTCCCTTACCTTTCGTTTCACCTAAGATATTCGCCACACATCTTATAAAGGTGGCGATTTCATTTCAGCATTCATACACCGATTTAACAGCCATATCCTTTTGCAATTCAGTAATTTTATCTAGCACTCTTTCTTGAAATTCTTTTGCACATTCATTCTTTCCTAACCTATGCCATTTAGTTTTCGGTAGGGGTTTTACCTTGCTTTGAGTTATTGGAACCATTCATTTCAATTCAAGTAAAAGAAGTCTGTGTTGGGAGACTAGGGCCTCACCAGGTATTATTTTACAGTTTTTGATTATATTGAGTCTATTACGCTTAGTTAAAAAGTAGTCGATTTGTGTTTTATGTGTTATCAAAAGCCAAGGCCGTTTGAAATAAGGTATCTCCCTCCCGGATTCGATTTCCAAAACCCCACCTCCCGTGTATTCTTTCATAGTTTTCATTCATATTTCCCACATGCCCATTAAAGTCTCCACCGATGAAAATGTCTTCACTATCCCGAATAGCGAATCACCGCATCGAAATCCTCCCAAGACTTATCTTTCAGTACGTCGTCACATCCAGTCTGCGGTACATACACTCTAACCACATTCAAGATCAAATTCCCTAATAACATCTTAACAACTATTAATCTATCATTTATCCTTTGAACATCTATTACACATTTTTTCATCTCGCTAATAAGCACTATTCCCACACCATTCTTCTTACCATAACCCCTGCAATAGTAGAGCTTATAGGGCTACATGGGATGATATAGGACTCTTTAAATAACTGTTTGTAATTTTGTATAACTAACCCTCAGATTTGTAAATTACTGTGTGATAGTGACAGTTGACAAATGATTCTTGCCATGTTCCTCTTTACATCACGTCATTATTTAATACTGTCATAGAATTTAATAATAATTTTTGTTCTTTGTTGTTATGTTATAAAATTGTTTAGTTAGTTATAATTATTTGTTTTTTTTTGTGTGGAATTTTATAATACTGTTTGTAAACAAAAAAAGTTTTATATTTGTTTTTCAAAGCTGGTGGGTTGTGAAACACAGTTAAAAAAAAAAAAAAAACTTTATATATTAATTTAAGAAATTTTGCAAATATTAGTATTATTTATATATTAGTGTATTATATATTGTTTATTATATACATATTTATTTAATATAGTAATATAATTATTTTTATTATTTTATTTATTTATGTCAGATATAAGTATACAGAGTGACCAGTTTTTGTCCTTCTCATCTGATGACGATTCTATTAGCAATTCGAGTTACCACAGTACAAATTTCATCCCACTTAATGATATACTTAATTCTTATTTCTCTTCCCTTGAAAAAAATTTTAATGTTGTTCATATTAACGCTCAAAGTATTCCGGCTCATTACCCAGACATGCTTGCATCGTTTGAATCAAGAAATATACATGCTATTTTAATTTCAGAATCTTGGCTTAAACCTTGTTTGCCTTCTACGTCTTACTCATTGCCTGGGTTTCATCTCATCCGTAATGACCGCACCAGTAGGGGAGGTGGCGGAGTCGCGATTTATCTCCGGTCTTACATTCCTTTTACGATTTTAAGTTCGTCGACTCAGCCTCCTCCTCCCGATGCGGCCGAGCGTTCACTTTTAGAAGTCATATTATCCCACACCAAAGTCTTGCTCGGTGTTTTTTATAATCCCTCTTCTCTTATAAATTATTATTCCTCCTTCGAAAGTTTATTCGAAAATCTAACACCATTACATAATCAGACTATAATAATGGGTGACTTTAATACCTGTCTGCTTAAAGATGACAGTCGTTCAAATAAACTTTTATCCATAGTCGAAGCCTGTAACTTACACGTCTTGCCTCTTTCCGCCACACACAACTTATCTAACTGCACGCCATCTCTTTTAGGCCTTATTCTGGTGTCTTCACCTGAACTTGTCTGTAAACACGGCCAGTGTCCCGCAGATTCCTTTTCACGTCATGATTTGATTTATCTTTCGTATAAACTACGCTCTCCTTAATTTAAACCACGAATACTTCTCCAGCGTAATTTTGGTGGAATGGACATAACCCAGCTCTGTGACGATGCTTGCAAAATTGACTGGAGTGTCGTTGCAACTGCAGAAAATATCGACATTAAAGTCAAACTTTTTAACACTTTTATAACACAGATATATGACATCCATGCACCAGTTAAAACTATAAAAATGAAGCATTTACCTGCACCGTGGTTAACTGACACTTAAAAAAAACTGATTTCTAAAAAATGCTATGCCAAATCATTATATAAATCTGACAAGTCAGAAAGTAATTATAATAAATATAAGAAGATTAAGAATCGCTGTAATACATTGTGTAGAGATGCATAACGACGCCATATTCATAAATCTGTCGAAAACGGCGACACAGCCCGAACATGGAAATTCCATTTCGTCTTTTCCAACTTCTAATTTTCGTCCGTTTACTTTTAATAGATTTACTGAATGTGATGTTAAAAAAACTATACTGTCTGTAACCTCGAATGCCATTGGTAAAGACTGTATTAGTCGTAATATGCTTATTCCTATTCTCGACATTATTAATCCTATCGTTACTCATATCCTTAATTATTCTATTTCCTCAGGTGATTATCCCACATCTTGGAAAGATGCTGAACTTATTCCTCTTCCTAAGAAATCAAATCCATCATCATATTCTGATTACCGCCCCATTTCTATCCTACCACTCCTATCCAAAGTCTTAGAAAAATTGGTTTACCAACAAGTTAGCAGTTTCCTTAATAAAAATAATCTCCTTGATCCTTTTCAATCCGGATTCCGCAATGGTCATAGTACAACTACTGCACTAGTAAAGACTACCGATGATATTCGTCTAGGTATGGACAGTAAGCAACTCACAGTATTGACCCTGCTAGATTTTAGCAATGCTTTTAACAACATTGACTTTGACATAATACTGGAGCTGCTACGTTCTATTAATATATTCCCATCAGTAATTGATTGGTTTCGCAATTACCTGCATGCATATATCTTCTCTCTATCACATATATGCAGACGATGTCCAAATTTATACGCAGTCAACTCTCGGAGATCTACCAGCTGCAATTACTCGTATTAACGAAGACTTGTCATCTATTTTACACTGGAGCAATTCCTATGGCATAAAAGTCAATCCAAATAAATGCCAGACTATCATCATTGGCTCAACGAGCTTGATCCCGAGAGTTAGCTGGTCTGACTTGCCTTCCATTATATTTAACGGTGTCAGAATACCTTATAGCCATAATGTTAAGAATTTGGGAGTGCATTTGGATCGAACTTTGTCCTGGTCTTACCAGTTGCAAGAGGTCAGCAGAAAAACTTTTATAGCTATGAGTTCGTTACGACGGCTGCGGTACTTTCTGCCTATTCCTACCAAAATTATGCTGGCACAATCCCTACTTTTCCCCATTCTTGATTACGCTGATGCAAGTTACATCAACCTTACTGAAGACCAACTTAATAAGCTTGAGAGACTTCAGAACGTCGCTATTCGGTTCATATTTGGCTTGCGCAAGTATGACCACGTATCTCAATTTCGACATCATCTCAAGTGGTTACCTATTCGCCTTCGCCGGAATTTACATACTCTTTCTCTTCTGTACTGTGTGTTGTTTAAGCCAAATTCACCAGGGTACTTACAGCAAAAATTTTAATTTTTGGGATCTTGTAGCAAGTTTCTCAGATCTTCAGAGAATTTAACTTTCAGTATACTTACGCACAGTACCAATTACTTCAAAAAATCATTTACTGTACAGGCTATACTATTATGGAACGCATTGCCTTTGAAAATAAAACGCGCACCAAGCTTATGTTCCCTTAAAAATTAGTTCAAGAACATTTTCTCGCTTACTCTAATAATACTTTTGATAACTGATATTGTATATGTATGTATTTTTATCGTAATTATTTACTTGATTCCCCTTCTTATTTAATTATTAATATTTTTGTATTTGTATAAAAATAATTGTATAAATGTGTACCTTATGTAATATATGTGTTATATATATTATTTAATACTGTAGGTTTATTTATAATATATTTATTTATTGATTTTATATGCACCACCCTTCACATATCGCAACTCTGTTTCAAAACCCGTAAGGTTGTCTGGTAGAAATCGCTACTAAGCGATAAGACCGCCTTATTGTACAATAATCTAATAATCTATTTCTTATTTTTTTTACATTATCAATTTTGTTATATATTGTGTCTTTGTGGTGTACAATAAAGTATATTATTATTATTATTAACATTATTATTATCATTCTTTACTTTTTGTTCACCTCTTAAGAGGGCGATTTACATAATTGCGAGCTTTGGCTAAGCAATTAAGCATATAAATTATTCTTTTACCGCGAGAAATTTCCGTACTATACGGCATGTGTTTAGTATTGTTGCTTTCTGTAGTAGTGCGTATGTTAGTGGGTGCATGTCAAGTAGTTTAAGGCTGTTGTGTAGATACTTCGGTACTACACCAGTTGAGGAAATTACAACTGGTATAGTTTTGACGATTTCGACTTTCCATTGTTTTTTTATTTCTATTGCTAGGTCTATGTATTTACTAATTTTTTCAGTGAACGTTATCTGTAGGTTGTGTGTATTTGGGATGGCTATATCTATGAGATAAACTGTTTTATTTTTCTTATCTTGCAATGTGATATCCGGTCTATTACATGAAATGGTTTTATCAGTAATAATTGTTTAATCCCAATACAATTTAAATTCAGATGAGTCTAATACAGTTTCAGGGCTATATTTATAGTAGGCTATTTTTTCTTTAATGAATTTACATTTGTGAGCTAGGTGTTGGTGTATTGTTGCCGTAACTTGGTCATGTCGATGTTTGTAGTCTGTTTGTGCCAAAGATCTACAGGCTCCCGTAATGTGCTGAATTGTTTCAGGACTAGCATGACATCGACGACAAAGATCCGACTGCATTCTGTGGTCTTTAATTATATATTTGCAATAGTTTTTTGTATCTATTACCTGATCTTGAATATCTATCATAAAACCTTCTGTTTCTGGAAAAAGTTCGCCTCTCTTCAACCACGCGTTTGACGCATCTTTGTCAACATTTCGGTTGGTGAGATCAGAGCGATGGCGATCATGCAGAGATTTTTGATTCCACGTATCTATTTTGTCTTTAGTTGTGTTTTCTTTTAACTGTATTGACCTATCTTTTAAGTTCAATGGTGTTAATCGTATGTCAGCTTCAACGACTGCTTTATGTAATGCGGATTGATTGGAACGATTATGGAAAAATGTTCTGAAACTTTTTATTTGCTTGTTATGTAAATTTATTATATCAATTAATCCACGGCCGCCTTCTATCCTAGGTAATGTCATACGCTGCGTACAGGCTCTGGGATGGTGTTTCCTATAATGTGTCATGGTTACATTTATAATGCATTGTAGTTGTTTTAGGTCAGATGGACTCCAATGAATTACACCAAAAGAGTAGGTCAAGATGGGGACAGCAAACGTATTAATAGCTTTAACTGTATTACGAGCGTTTAATTGTGTATTAAATATTTTATGCAACCTGGATTTAAATTTCTGCTTGAGTGTGTTTCTGATTTTTGTATGGTGTATTTGTTCTGATTGCTGATAACCTAAGTATTTATAACCTTCTTCTAAATCTACTGCATCAATTTTTTGCTGATCTGGTAGCGTATAAGTCTTTTTCTGTACATTACCACGGATAACTGACTGGACCCTGCACTTATCGATCCCAAATGACATTTTAATATCCTCAGAAAACGAGTGCGTTATATTCATTAGTAGTCGAATGTCATTTGAATTATTTGCAAACAATTTAATATCATCCATATACATTAAATGATTAAGAGTATACTTTTCGGTGTCGTATTTAACTGTAAATCCTTTATTACTGCTATTTAATCTATTAGACAATGGATTTAATGCTAGGCAAAACCAAAGTGGACTCAGTGCATCACCCTGGAAAATTCCACGTTTTATATCAATAAATTCAGTTTCTATTGTATTATCAAGTGAGTGTAATTTTAATTTGGTTTTCCAAGTTTGCATTATATTTTTAAGGAAGCTGATTAACACTGGATGAATTTTGTAAATTTTAAGGACTTGTAATAACCAAGAATGAGGTCTTTAGTTTAGGGATAGTTGGTCTTAACGTAGGCGGAATGTCTTGAAATAATTGCTGTGCTTCATTAAATGTTTCCGTTATCCGGTTTTCCACTTCAGGCATTAGTTGTGGAATTCTATTTTCTAGGCCATTACACATATTTAGTTGTTCATTTTGAATGGTCTCAAAAGCAAGATTATTATTGTTATTAACTGTATTTTCAGCGGTACTTACTGTATCTAGCTGTGTAATATTTACGTATTCACTTGGCTTTATGATTTGTGAGTGACTCAATTGTTGTGCTATTGTCAATTCTACGTTTCTTTTTATTTGTTCTATTTGTTCTTGTGATAGTAATCTGTTGTTTACAATTACTCTACGTTGATCTGCTAGGCGTTGTTCGGAAAGGTGAGATAAGTTTTGGAATTTCTGTATAAATTGTTCATGTAGTTTTTTCCGGTATATTGTCATATCAGTTTCAGCTTTAGTGACTTCGTAATAAATTTTCATAACTTCACGGTTTATTTCATCAGACCAACGCATTCTAGTGTTAGATTTGAAATCATTGGCTATCTGTAATATGCCTGTATTTGATGAAGGTTGGGATTGGAGGTAGATTGTAACTTCTGCTTTAATTTCATCTTATACATCCTGAGTTAAAAGTTTATTATTAATTATTGCCCGTCGCTGACATCCTATTCTTTGTTTTGTAGCTTGCATATACGGAAATTTCTCGTTAAATAGCTGGTAAAGTGGTTCTAAATAGGTTTTTGTATTACTCTCTAAGTTTGTGACTATAAGGTAGGTGCGCCATATAAATTTGTTCATGTCTTGTGACCATTTCTTTCTCGCGCGTTTAGGGGCTGTAGTGGACACAGCGTCAAAGGCATTAGCCTCCTGTGTAACATCTACAGTTTGGTTTGTTTTAGATGATATCGGACTTGATGAAGATGAATACGAGTGACAAGATGAATTTGGTGATTGGAATAAGCTATTAGATGATGATGAATGTAATGATTGAGTATGATTAATTAAGTTTGGTGATGGCGGTACCATATCAGTGCCTTCAGTTGAATTTTTAATAAGAGCCTGCTTGCTCTCTGATGAAGTCGCAGTCGCTTGGTGGCGGCTTCTTAAGTTATATATTTTTTATGTTTGTTTTCCATTTCTCATTTTATTCCCACGAGTAGCAAGGGAAATAAATGGTCACTCCCAGCAGAGCCCCGCTTGCTAGGAGAAGAGCTAGCTTACTAGGTAAGCTACAACTGGACTTCGCCCTGAGACCAGCTGTGGCACGCTAGTGACCGAACTCGCCTTCGGCCACGCATCCTTTGACACGGCATACCTTGGATTGGCGGATATTGGAAATGGGATATTTATAATTAGGATAGATATTTTGGATAGAATTGGAGTTTTAAAGGGACAAGGGGTTGGGTTTGGGTTTATTATTATTATTAAGGGGTTGGGTTTTTTTTCGGCGGGTAGACGTAAAATAAGAAAGTCGTATTTTTTGAGGCTCTATTTTATTTAATTATTTAAATTACATAAGTGCATATGTATTAAAGTCTTTATTACCTTTACATAAGTAGACTATCACTACACTCTCACACATATTTTCACCACTGAGAAATGGATACGTCAGTTGAGCACCTACTCAAGAGTATGGAAGAACTCTCTTCTATGTTTAGTCAAAGGATGGGCGAGTTTGAAAAAACTTAATGCCACCAGGTATTTGAGCTCCTACAAATCCGACAATAAAATCTTTGTCAGCGGAATTTTATTCCTTCAAGTCCCTAGTGTGGAAGTCACTAGGAATACTCAAAGCCCAAATTGAACTTGTCGCACTTGGGCTTGATCGCATTGAGACACAGTACCGCAGGAAAGTTCTCCTCTTCCATGGAGTAAAGGAAGACAAAGATGAAGATGTCCTGAAGAAAACACTTGCTGTATTAACCGGCCAATTGAAGTTGTCCGATGTTGTACCAGAGGTGATTGATTCGTGTCATCGTCTAGGAGTGAAGAGGGATTCTGCTCGGCCAATAATTGTGAGATTTTCATCCGTACGTTTCCGGTCCAAAGTATGGAATGCCAAGACAGCGCTCAAGGGTTCTAAAATAACTCTTACAGAATTCCTAACTAAGTCTCGTCAAGGTGTGTTTATGGAGGCTCGCAAGTACTTTGGTATGAAGAAGTGCTGGTCTGCAGATGGCAAAATAGTTATCCTTTTACCAGACAATACTAGGAAGAAGATTTCATCTATGTCCGAGCTAAAACAATTATTCACTATGCATCCAAAAACCAACAACTGAATACTGGTATATTGTTTACTTATACACAATTTGGTTGGATTATAACTTCTTGTGACAGGGTATAATTAACTTCAATTTATTTTTAACATTTTCAACTCTATAACCATACTTAACTTGTTTTAAAACTTTTAATAAAACTACCTTTCTAAATTATATTATAAATGAAATGACAATTAGTGTCAGTAGTCTATAGTTTTGCAGCTCTGGATTCATGCTTTTTGAGACTTATGACAACTAACTTTTCTTTTGAATTTTTTCTTTTATTCTTTTTACCGTTTAATATTTGTCTTAAATTTTCTTCTTTTTTTTATTGTATTAATTTTCTATGTTATCAGTCTAGAATTATTAGTTATTCAAATTATTATTTTTCGTTGTATAGATTATACAACTTCAGTGTATACATTTACGAAGTGTGTTATCTACCTACAGTCAACTTATTTCTAAGGTCTGTGTATAGTGATTAATTGGCATTATTTATCTCTTTTTATTATTATTTACGATATTAGTTATTTATTATATATATTATTATTATTCATTTTATATTATTAAACAAATCAGTTACTATTATGTTGGATGATGAGTATTTTTCTTGTTCTTCGGATGATTATATGAGTATCACAAGTAATAATACCTCGCTATCGGATTCTGAACCACTTGAAGATAAATTGTCAAAAATTTTTGAAAATTGTTCGAACCTTCTCTCCTTGGTGCATATCAACGCACAGAGCTTATTATCTCATTACTCCGATCTTCTCACATCCTTTAGCGCTGGCCTGGTTGATGGCATTCTTGTGTCTGAAACCTGGCTAAAACCATCAATTTCATCCGCCAGTTGTGCACTTCCAGGTTATCAGCTATTTCGTAACGACCGCACTGGCCAGGGCGGTGGTGGCGTTGGTATTTACCTTCGCAGCAACATTCCTGCCAGTATAGTTTCCTTATCCCCTTCACAATCTACAGGCTACCTAGAATATCTTTTCTTGGAGATATTAGTACACCATAAAAAAATCTTGCTTGGTGTCTTATACTGTCCAAGTGATAAGATTAATTACTTTGATACATTAGAAAGTCTCCTTGAAAGTTTCGGCCCCTTGTACGATCATATTATCTACATGGGCGACTTAAATACTTGCATATTGAAGAATGATTTAAGAGCACAAAGATTACAGTCACTTACATTGTCAATGAACATGAACATTCTTCCTATGACTTCTCCAACACATTACTTTCCGAATTGTAGGCCTTCCCTCATTGATTTAATTACTGTCTCTAACCCTAAATTTGCTTTCACTCATGGTCAAATGGCTGCTCCGTTCTCTTATCATGATTTACTTTTCCTTACTTACAAAGTGCGCCCTCCCAAGGTTAGAGGCAAAGTGTATCTTCAGCGAAATTTTAAGCATATGGACTTGGAACGTTTGAGAGAGGATATGAAAAACACTGATTGGTCTCCGCTTCTATCTGCTAATAATATTGATGCCATGGTTGAAACTTTAACTACTGAACTGATTCGTATTTATGATATTCATGAACCTATACGACCAGTGCGCATGAAACATGCACCTGCTCCCTGGTTAACACCAGTGATCAGAAGAACCATGGCTAAACGTGACAGAGCAAAAGCTAAAAATAAAAAACAACCATCTCAACAAAATCTTGATGCATACAAAAAACTCCGTAACATCTGCAACAGAATGTGTAGGGATGCTAAACGCCGCTATATTCACTCTACTCTTCAGAATCTTTCCCAAGCGCGAGTTTGGGGATTCTTAAGGTCTTTAGGTGTGGGCAAAACCACGGATAGCTGTCAAACTAACGTGGATCTCAATGCATTAAATAAACATTTTACTACTCCACCTGTATTTTTAGACAACTCATCTAAATCTGCTACCCTCTCTAATTTATCTCAACTTGTCCGACCAGACCTTCTCCCTTTCTCTTTTGAACCAGTATCGGAGGATATTGTTATGAGAATTGTTAAATATATCTCCACTAAAGCTATCGGTAGTGACAATCTAAGCTTAGATATGGTACTTCCTGTGCTGGACGACATTGCACCAGTGATCACACACATTGTTAATTTCTCACTTTCGTGCAGTGTCTTCCCAACACTTTGGAAGAAAGCTTATGTCATTCCGCTACCTAAAGCTTTAAATCCCTCCTCCCTTTCACAGTTTCGGCCTATTTCCATTCTGCCTATCCTTTCTAAAGTCCTAGAATCTGTGGTCCATAAACAACTATACTCCTATCTTACCTCTAACAATCTCCTTTGTCCATACCAATCCGGCTTTCGTCCTTCCCACAGCACTGTTGGTGCACTGCTGAATATAACTGAGGATATTCGGTATGCTATGGATAATACCAAAC
Organism: Hypolimnas misippus; assembly: GCA_037950945.1. Taxonomy (NCBI): domain Eukaryota; kingdom Metazoa; phylum Arthropoda; class Insecta; order Lepidoptera; family Nymphalidae; genus Hypolimnas; species Hypolimnas misippus. Next base: position 1,688,666 of record JBBEEQ010000007.1, read on the forward strand.
TTACTGTGATCGCTCTGTTGGACTTCAGCAGTGCTTTCAACTCCGTTGACTTCGACATTCTCATTGGTACCCTCCGGGCGGTTAATATCTCTTCCACTACTATTGACTGGTTCTACTCCTACCTTTTCGGACGCCAGCAGTGTATAAAAACAGAGGATGCTACTTCTGATTGGATAGCTCTTACTGCTGGTGTTCCTCAAGGCGGCGTACTCTCACCTCTGCTCTTCTCGATTTTTATCAATAACGTTTCACGTGTTATATCTTCTCCCTTTCACCTGTATGCAGATGACTTACAACTGTACCGTCATTGCGAGTTGAGTGACTTGTCTGGGGCTGTTGTCAGTTTAAACAGAGATCTTGCTGCTATCAGGCTATGGGCTGAATCCTTTGGCCTTCTTGTTAATCCTACCAAATCACAAGCCATGGTCATTGGTAATAGTAGGTTAAGAAACAAAATAGATTGGGCATCTATAGGGTCTCACGTATGCGGGTGTTCCGATAGCCTACTGTGACAAGATTAAAAACTTGGGTCTGATCATTGACTGCAACATGTCTTGGACTCCTCATCTCAATGATGTCAGTAAACGTATGCATTTTACTTTTCATTCTCTCAAGCGTCTCCAATATTTTCTTCCTTTCAACACCAAAATTATGCTAGCTCAATCTCTTCTCCTCCCTATTATTGATTACGCTGATGTATGCTTCTTGGATGTGACAGATGAGCTACTACATAAGTTAGAGCGCTTACAAAACCTTGCCATTCGTTTTATTTATGGACTACGTAAATATGACCACGTTTCTCACTTCCGCGCTCAACTTAAATGGCTCCCTATCCGATTTCGCCGAGATATGCACATCCTTTCGTTTCTCTATAATATCCTCAACGACCCCAATGCTCCTGCTTACCTCAGCTCCCGCTTCAACCAGCTTCCCACTCCTACTCGCTCCAGGCGTCCTTACGTCACCTCGATGCTTGATGTGCCTAGGAGTAACACCAAGTACCGGCTTCAATCCTTTACCGTTCGGGCTTCCATTTTATGGAACAAACTCCCGAAATGTATTCAACAAAGTGATACCATTGTCCTATTTAAAAAACGCTTAAAAGATTACTTTCTCGCAAAAGCTTTTCCTTTATCATAATACTCTTCTACGTCTTCTCTGTGTTTACCTAATATTATATCAACACTGATTTGTATGTATGTAGATATGTTTATGTATATAGATATATGTAAGTATATTATTGATATATATATACACATATTGTATTATATATGTATGTAATATATATTGTATTTATATATGTAGGTACATTTTTAGAATTTCGTTTAAGCACTGTTGCCCGCTGTTTGACCTCTTCACACACCTCCATAGGTTGACTGGAAGAGATCTCTTTTAGAGATAAGTCCACCTTTGCCTGTATATTTACTGTGTTATTTACTGTAACAAATGTTTAGTGCAATAAAGAATATATATATATATTATTATTATTATTATTATTATTATTATTATAGGGCTACATGGGATGTTACCAATAGTATGTCGGGACAGCGAAAGAATAATAATGAAAGGATTAAACTACAGGTACATAAAGTAAACATTACTTCGGAAGTAGAAGTGGCAAATGTTTTTGAAATTTTTTTTGTTAAAATACCTAACGAGGTAACATCCCATCTAAACTCGTCTACATTAGACGCTGCCACATTATTAGAAAATAACGTCGCTCTATGTAGTGTCCGTTTTTCGTTCGAATACGTTAATCCTTGTGATATTATTAAAACATTTAAATCGTTAAATATTAAAAAATCCAATGATTTATGGGGCATATGAGTCAAATTACTTAGTACTATCATTAATGATGTTGCTCCTCATTTAGCTTTAGTTTTTAATACATAGATTCGGGGTCGTTTCCTAACCTTACGAAAAATAATAAAGTAATACCGCTTTTTAAAACAGGGAATAAGTGCGATCCCACTAATTACCGGCCAAATTCTATACTCCCATCTTTAAGTAAAATTTTCGAAAAAATTATTTTAAATCAACTTCTTGTTCATTTTAAAGCTAATAATATTTTCCATAGTGAACACAACGGGCTTACGAAAGGTCGTTCTACGACTGATGCGGGAGTGGTCCTTCTAAAACATATTTATGATGCTTGGGAAAAGTCACAGAATGCTATCGGAGTTTTTTGTGACTTATCAAAAGCGTTTGATTGTGTTGTACATGAAACGCTATTGAAGAAACTTAATTATTATGGTATTAAAGATCTCTTGATCTAGTTGCTTCATACTTAAGCGGTAGAATTCAAGAAGTTACTATAAACGGAACAAAGTCTTCTGGATCTGTTCTCCAAATGGGTGTTCCACAAGGATCAATTTTGGGTCCTTTTTTATTTTTTACCTTACATTAATGATTTGCCTTTTTTTGTTAACGATATTTGTGATACTGTGTTGTTTGCTGATGATACTTCATTAATATTTAAAGTCGACAGAAAGAAAGATAAGTATGACGACGTAAACAAAGCACTATCTCATGTACAGAAATGGTTTACTCTAAACAATTTAGTTTTAAATGCCAAAAAGACGAAATGTGTCGAATTTGCACTACCTAACGTTAATAAACAAAATTTTAACCTTGTTTTGAGTAATGAAGTACTTAATGTAATTGATAGTACAGTATTCTTGAGCATTACTTTAGATTCAAAACTTCAGTGGAAGCTCCATTCGTCATCCCTTGCAGGAAGACTCAGCTCCACTGCTTATGCTGTTAGAAAAATTAAAAATTTAACTGATATTGATACTGCTCGTTTAGTATACTTTAGTTACTTTCACAGTGTCATGTCTTATGGTATATTACTTTGGGGTTATGCCACCCACATTCAGACTGTATTTGTCTTACAAAAAAGAGCTATTCGAGCAATATATAGTCTCGGAGCTCGGGATTCCCTTAAGGATGTATTTACGAAGATAAATATTCTCACTGTTGCGTCACAATACATTTACGATAATATTTTATATATCTTTCAAAATAGTGATGGTTTTCCTAAGAACAGTGACAGGCATTGTGTAAACACTAGAAGAAAAAATAAACTTTTTATACCAAACTTTCGTCTTCATAAAGTCAGTTCATCGTTTCTGGGGTTTAGTATTCGCATCTATAATAAAATCCCGCAAACAGTTTTACATTTGCCACCTAATAAGTTTAAAGCTTACGTTAAAAAATCTTTAAAAAATAAAGCATATTATACCATACAAGAATATTTTGACGACAAAGAGACGTGGATTTGACAAGCGTTGATTTTCTATCCGGATAACATAATTAAAATGTAATAAAAATACATTATGTATAAATGATTTTAAAAGAGTTACTATCGAGTTTCTTGCCGGTTCTTCTCGGTAGAGACTACATTCCGAACCCGTGGTAGCTTTATAATAATCTAAAATGAAAATATGACATGTAACTTGACGATTCGAAAGTGCTATAAAAACCCATTTGAATAAAGTATATTTTGAGTTTGAGTTTGAGTTTATAATCCGTTCCAATTTCTCTTGCTTTCATACCCTTCCACTTCGTTTCTTGCAAACAAGCTACATTTATTATTTCTAATACATATATCTGTTAACTCACGCGCTCTTCCAGTCATAGTCCCTACATTCCAACTCGCTATCCTCATTCTTACTTCACGGACTCGCGTCTTACGTTGCACCCGTCCCTGATGCAACAACCCTTGTCTATTTTTCGCCGGCGCTGGATGTTGCGCTTGCGCGTTGTCTGGGGGGTACGCCCTAACATTTTCGCTATCTAAAATTCCCAAGTCCATGCTGTAAGAGGTTTGGCTATTACTTTTACGACCAGCCGCCTGCCTGACGTCAACTCTCCGTAGGAATGTTATCGATTGTGTCTAGGTGACGATAGAAAGAAGCTCCTATCGTCGTCTTTAAGGTCACGTCACGTTCCCTGGCCACCAGTAGTGGACTGCTAAGAATACCGAGGCGGGCTTAAAAGGAAAGAAAGAGATAATATCATAAAGATAGCGACCGTCAGCGATACATTTTCGAATGCGAATTTTAAACTTTGAACTGGGGTTCTTTTTTTTCAGTAACGTGTAAAAAAGCGCGTGACAACTTGATCATGGGTCGAATCTCGATAATATGCATCCACATTATGACCGCTCTGGTGTAGTGGTGCTGAATGTACCTCTAACGCCACGGTTGCGGGTTCGATGCCCGTTCAGGATAGATATTTATATTTGTATAAATATTTGTTTCTAGGTTTGTGTGTTTGTCTATGTGGGTCTACCCACGGTGCCTCGGAGAACACGTAAAGCTGTCGGTCCCGGTTTTGTCACCTGATAATGATCGTTACTGTTAGTACTATTCTAGTCTAAATGGTTACTGGCTTACCTTCAGAGGTTGCAGAGGTCAGATGGCAATCGCTCTGAGTAAAAATCAGTAACTCGTCAATATCTGTACTAGAATAGAAAGCAGATCCTGGTATAACCGGGAAAAATGGTAGGTAGATGATGATGCATCCACATTATAGAGAGTGAGCTGTTGGCGTGAAGCTCCGAATTCTAAGGATTCAATTTCATGTCCATATTTTGTCTAGTAATTTTGAAAAAAGTCTACGTATAGTATATATCTTCCATCTTCAAGTTGTTCTTCAAATTGATGATGTCAATTGATTAGTAATAATTTGTTTATAAATCAAATGTTTTAGAACCGTTTCAGTTAAAAGTTTTATTACAAAAAATTCCTTACCAATTTCTTTCCTTGTTACATTTTTTTTCTCTACATTTTATCATTTATTCTATTTTAATATTACTTACTACAGACGGTGATAACGGCGCAGCTAGTGCGCATGCGCAACGAAGCGATGATGAAAGCAGAGGAACAACGAAAGACTCTTTCCCATACGATTAGGGCTCTGATTCTGTAACCATTACGTTACGTTAGCTGCAGTCGAAAATTTGAAAAAAAAAACAAAAACTATTTTAAACTTATTTAATTATTTAAAATTACAATAAAACTTATACTTAATACATATCAAATCGAAATCAAATCAAAAAATACTTTATTCAAGTAGGCTCTTACGAGCACTTTTGAATCGTCATACATGAAAATAACAAAAAAAAAAAAACATAAATAATGAAGCTACCACCGGTTCGGAACGCAAATTCTACCGCGAAGAACCGGCAAGAAACTTGATAGTTACTCTATTAAAATATTGTAAATACAACACAGTTTATTATTACAAATTAATTATTTATCCTGTACGAAATTCAGCATATACTAAGCCCACGCATCTTTATCGTCAAAGTAATCTTGTATAGAGTAATATGCTTTAGCTATTAGTGACTTTTTAACATATGATTTAAATCTATTCATTGAAAACTGCAAACATGTCTGGGGGATTTTATTATAAAAACGAATACCTTGCCCCAGAAAGGAAACATTTACTTTGTGAAGTCGAAAACAAGGTGTTGTAAGTTTATCTTTCTTTCTCGTGTTAATATTATGTTTATCTCTATTTTTTTCAAAAGAATGAATATTTTTGTGAATGTTAACTATATTGTTATAAATGTACTGTGACGCAATAGTAAGTACACCTACTTTACTAAAAATATCCCGTAGGGAGTAGGTCTACATAGGCTACGATGTAAAATATCTTATTTTTAAAATGCAATTCAGCATCTACATTATTGTATGTGGCGAGGGAATTACTGCGTCATTAGCTGTCTTTAAGTATGTGTAAGTAACTCCTCCATCCTCAGATCAGCGACTATTTTAGGACATTGAGATAAAATGTTGCTGGCATCCTCTTGCGCGGTTCTGATGCCCAAGCTTAATCCACTTGCTTACTAATGTTGTCGTTTATTTTATTTTATTTTATTTTGTTTGGTACAGTAACAGATAACAGATTAAAACATTTAGATACATGAGATAGTACTTAACATATTTAACATAAATAAATCTGCTTTCCAATTACAACTGTACACAGCACTTCAGCGTGTAAGAGATGTAAACACAACTAGACGCAATCAACAAAAGGTAAAAAAAAATAAAAAACAAATAAACAAAATAAAAAATAAAAATGACTTAAATTACTACAAAAGGATAAAAAAGACTAAAATAAATAAGATCTAACAACTTAATTCCAATTTAAACAAAGACAATTTAAAAGAATTAAAGCTGCCCTCAAACAAATCATAGTGACATTCCAAATTATTGTATTGCTTACACATTCTGTGAATAGGATTATTTTGTGATGCTTTATTGGTTGTAGGTGGTATGCTAAATAGCTGAGGTCGACGTACTGACCTGTTGGGAATTTTAAAAGATAGGTTTTCTAATGTTGGACAGTCCAGACCACCATTAACCATCTTGTGTAGGATACACAAATCTGTTATAATTCGACGGTCCTTAAGGCTTTTTAAATTATATTTTTGAAGTCTTTCTTCATAAATGGGTAATTTACGTCGAAGACCCTGTTTGCCACTTAGTATTCTGAGAAATCGCCGCTGGATAGACTCAATGCGATCTATATGGGTGTGGTATATTGGTGACCATATTGTAGAGCAATATTCTAAAATGCTTCGAACTAAAGATGTGTACAGAATAATCCAAAACTTCGAGTTTCTAAAAGGCTGAGCGGTGCGAATAATAAAGCCTAATAATCTATTTGCTTTACTTGTGATGTTGTCATAATGGTTTTTGAAAAATAAAGTAGAATCAAATAATATACCCAAGTCACGAATTGTGTTTACTTTAAAGACTGCAATATTTTTAATTGTATAATTATATGTAATAAAATTTTTGTTCTTTGTAAAAGAAATTGCAAGGCATTTTTCATTATTTAATTTCATTAAATTATCGTTACACAAACTCTGAATAATGTCGAGGTCCTGTTGAAGCATTACACAGTCAGAACAATTTAATATACGACGAAAGATTTTTATATCATCAGCATAAGCTAGGCATTCGCTCTTTATTCATGGAAAAAGATCATTGATAAAAATTAAAAATAATAAGGGCCCAAGATTTGAACCTTGAGGAACACCTGAAGTGGCTAAGATAGGAGTAGACTCATATCCATGTAAAGCAACCAATTGAGAACGATTGGACAGATAGGAGCAAAGCCAACGATAGAGACTTCCATGTATACCCATATGGCTGGCCTTTTGCAATAAAATATTATGATCGACTCGATCAAAAGCTTTAGAAAAATCTATATATATTGAGTCAACCTGTTGTCTCTTGTTAAATGATTCGAATAGATAATTTGAAAATACTAGCAAGTTTGTATTTGTTGAGCGACCAGATATGAAACCGTGTTGATTAATATTAAGGTTTTGTTTAATATGGTTGTAAATATAATCATAGACCATACTTTCGAATATTTTTGCAAAACAATTAAGAATACTTATAGGGCGATAGTTTTTAACGTCATTCTTATCACCTGCCTTAAATATGGGAGTAATTTTAGCAACTTTCCATAAAGAAGGAAATACTCCATATAATAAAGACTTATTAAAAATAATCAATAAAGGCTTGACTAAAGCTGTGGAACATTTATTTATAAAGACAGGTGGAATTCCATCAAGACCTGCTCCTTTAGTAATATCTACAGATTTAAGTCTAGATAGTATCGAATCTTCGCAAAATTGTATTTTGCTGATTGATGCATTATGTACAATAAAATTTGGAGTATAATTGTTAGGTTTTACTTTATTATAGACGCTCGAGAAGTAATAGGCGAAAAGATTAACTATATCACCTCCGGTGTCCGCAGTTTGATTATTAAAATACATATGATTTGGAATGTTGTTAGTGACGCGTTTATTCTTTGTGTATCGCCAAAAAGCTTTTATATTTGAAACTAGATCGCACTCAACAGTACATATATATGTTTTAAAACATATATCCATTTGAAACTTAGCGCGCTTCCTTAAGAGAGCAAATGTGTCGTAATCACGAGGATTATTGTATATTTTAAATCTTAAATGGTATTTTTCTTTATTCTTAATCAACCTGATTAGGTCTTTAGAGAACCATTGAGGATAGTTTTTCTTTCTCTGCTTAGATTTAGGTGTGTATTTTTCAATAATGGTATATAAGGTATTGTACAATAGTTGGACGAATCCTTCACAGTCAAGAACCGTAGAGTGATATTCCCAATCGAATTGTTTTAGTTCTTTTATACAATTTTCATAATCACATTTATAAAAACAAAGTTTACCTAAGGGAATTTTATCAATCAGCATTGAAGTTTTATCGCAGAAAAAAATGAGTTCTAGAGCAGGATGGTGAGAATCCAGTCTACTAAGTGGCATAGATTTTGAAAGCTTGAAATTATCACGATGGTCTGTCAAAACAAGATCTAGAATTTTACTATTAAGATTCGTTATCACATTAAGTTGTCGTAGCGCAGTCATGTGTAGAAAATCATAGAATTTTTTTGATTTGTCACAAGTAAAATTTTGAGGACAGCCTGAAGCCTCGTTCCAGATAAGGTCTGGAAAAATTAAAGTCTCCTAATATGCATGTAACGCAATTAGGGGACATACTCATAATGTGTTTACACTTATTTATAAATTCATTAAAAACATTGAAAGGTATATAATTTGGAATATAAACAGTACATAAATTTAGAATACAACGGTTATTTATTTTAATTTCTACCCTTAGATCTTCTAGTAGTTCAGAATTCCAATCATTCCTAATATTTAAAATTAGCTTTCTAGACAGCCATTAGCACACCACCTCCATGACATTTATTAAAACGTTTAAGAAAACGATTATCACGATCCCTGCGAATTACCTGATACCTGTCATCAAAAAATTCGGATGATCAAATGGAATTATCAAGCCAGGTTTCACTAAAGCTAAGTATATTATAATTTTGACATAAAATGGCATTATGTATATCAACAGATTTACTTTTCATGCCTCGAATA